>JAVCKT010005637.1:0-23957 GCA_032273925.1 Rhynchotus rufescens | reverse complement strand
ATAATTTTTGTTTTATTTATTCTATTCAGAAAACATAGTGAAGAGCTCAATCCAAGTTCTGAGCATAGAATGTAATATTCAAAGTGAAATTTCTTCATAGATTGCTCAGCCAAATAAGTATATAGACATACATCGAAAGGAATAATAAAAACAAATAAAACTTTTTATTTTTTTTTGTGGCAGGCACAACTCTTTCTCAAAAGCATGAGAGAATCAGTATTCTGGGTGGCAGGTAGCAGATGTGTAAAAGCAACTGTGCATTTCCTCCACACTGAGACATCTGCAGAGATGCCAGCAGCTTGAGCAACTGGCACAAATGGGATGCTGTTGACTTAATCATATTACTATAATAACACCAGGAGCGTATGGAGGGAGATGGAGATGGAGCTTGAGACAGAGAGGGCAGTACAGGAGGCTGAGACCCTGCAGGATGATGGAGGCTTACAGACTTTTCCCAAAGTCCCTTGCCCATAACTCAAGTCTTAGGGCATGGTGCAAGTGGAATGAATTTTGCTGTAATTAATAGCTTCACACTTCATGTGTTCAAGGTCCAACAATGTAATGACTTCAGTGAGGCTAACACAAGAGAGACAACACTTCCCAATGAACTTAACTCTATATTCCAGCTATCAAACTGTAGGAATGTTCAGAAATTGGTCACAAGGTGTCTTATGTGCTAGGAAAAACATACATGTTTTTCTTAAATATTCTACTGCTCTAACAGTTGGCATTCAGTCACTTTATAGCAAGAAAATCACTCTAAGAAATGAACACCTCAGAGAACTGTGAATGACTGAAAGGGTGAGTTCAAACAAGGACAAGTATAATATGTGTGAAAACACTGAGATCCTAGAAGAAGTAACTTTACCCTCAGAATCAGATTCAAATAAAAAAAGTTAGGATTTTGACAGGGTTTAAGTAAGTATATCATCTGCACTTGCCAAGAATTTTAAAATGCTACAAGTTAAAATAAATCTTGTGTAAACAGTATCTTGTAATAATTTGTATAAGAGGATACAGTGGCCTATCACAGGTTTGGTCGCTATTTCCTCCTGGCATCTTTCCATTTTGCATTATTGTCATGCCTGGTTGTGTTCCTGGTGTTGGTAAATGCTGGTCTTTCTCACTCAACTTTGCCAGCTGAGTCCTGGACCACAGACCGCAGCGTTCTTCAGTGCGATGCTGAGAATTCAACCCCAGATCCTGCACTGCTGGAGACCCATGAGGCGAACTTTTAAGTCCTATGATGAAAGTCGGACGGGATTGTTAAATATTCCAGATTTTAGACAAGTAAGTTTCATTTATCAATGAACAGCTGGACAATTACAGTAGTGTAATCCAACCTTCCTAATCAAAAGCTTTGTGCAAATTGGTCCTGGCCTGGAGTATATAAAGTCATCCCCGCTTCTGCCTGTGATTTTAGCTCTGGTAATTACTCCGAGTAGTCTCTGTCCACATAGCTGCACACCTCCTCAAGCACTGGTGTCTTGGTGGGGACCCACAACAGCATCTTAGATGACAGAAATGAGAAATCTGTCCCTATGAAGAGTTGAAATAAGCAGTTTACATCAACACAAGGGAAGGGAATAGGTTGTTTACCCCATGTCTTCTGCAAGAATTCTGATAGATCGCAACTCATCAAGCAGCAAAAACCCTCCTGTAATGCTTGAATTGGGAACTGTTTGTTCATCTAGAACCAAGAGGACCCTCAGCCTTACCGATTTCAAAGCCTTTGACATTGCTTTAGCTAGGAATAATCATCCCAGGGTGTTGCAATTCAAAATCTTTCCAATTCAATTACAAGAAAAAAAAAACACATAGGGCCTTCAATGCATGTAATGCTGCATCTGTTGGGACAACACTTGGTATCACTGCTGCTTTAAAGAACCATCAGCGAGTGGACAGGATATTCGGTCCCAGATGGCAAATCATTCAGAACCACTCCAAGACCTGTGACCTCTAAGGCCTCTTCTTTAGATTTAGTGGGAACACAATGTGCTCTGGCCCCACCACATAGCTGAAGTCTTTATACCTCCTCACCCGTTTATGAAGGCTGAGAAGCAAGATGTATCAAGGCACTTATACTGCCTTTATGCTGGAGGCTCTGTGTCCATCACTGCACCTTTCTGCCTGCTTAGGTACTGCCTCAGCAGGCCCCATTCAGGGGCAGGAGTGAAGATCAGACTTGTTGCATTTCCTTTTAAAATGCCATGCTCCTCTAGCACATATAATGATTACTACTTCTAGTTAAAGCAGTGTCAATGACTTGGAGATCAAGTCTCCTAAGCATGTTTTATGCAACACACACAAACAAGAAAAACAGCCAACAAAATAACCTCTGCATGGATCTAGATCCAGAAGCAATCAGTGGCTACCACCAAGTTTTTTATTTGCTATTTATCAAGACAGCAAATGATTTGTAGAGGATATGATCCCTTTATTTCCTAATTAACTTAATGTACTGAAACACGAAAGTTAACATGGTCCAACCTTCCGTAGCACTAATATTGTGGCTATTTTTTCTACAAGGGAACCCCAAGGCAGCTTCAGATGCTTAGTTATGAGAGAAAGGTGGAAACTAATCTGAGTGTGATAGAAAATCAATGACAATTTGCCCGACACTCGAAGACACATTGGCAGAAGTTGATGGTAGTTTTGGGGACTTCCCAAGTGTTCCCAAGTTCCCAAGTGCACATAAACCCAGCCACATGCAGTCCTCAGAAATTAGCACAGTATTTGCCTTTGGCAAAATGTCCATTGGCGGCTGGACATTTAAATCTGTTATGTGCTGCAAAATGCACTGGGTGGTATTTTTGAAAGAGGCAGGTATCTAACTTGGCTTTTGGCATCTGCTGAGCCAGATGCTCCGTGTTCAAGTCGAGCGCTCATGGGTGAGTTGAGAACGAGTGCTTGTGGGATGAGTCTCAGGAGCATCAAAGGCCCACAGTGCCTATGGACATTACTAGTGTGCATACATTTATTTGAGGAACTGGATTATTCCCTCTGTTACTCTGGATGCAAAGACTGTGGATCATTCAAGGTGGGTAGAAAAGATTTTTCTGCCTCTTGGTCCCATCTGCTTGTAGTAATGAAAGCCTTTCAAATATGTACTTCTGTAAATCAGCTTCGAGGCACAAGGGTGCTCCCCATTTCCAAAATGCCTTCTTTACCCAAGTGACATTTAGCTGGTGGGCAAAAGCCTTGTGTATGCGGATTTGGGGGAATGAATCCCATGGAGACAATATCAGCATTGGAGAACTAAGAGATAAAAGCGAAGGTTTGATTTGCAGATACTCTGAGTAACCTAAGACTGAGCAGAGCTGAATCACCATGCTATTTTTAAAGAAATTTTAGTGACATAAACTGTTTTTTTTTTTTTCCCTTTGCTAATCCAAAGCACTGGAATCAATTGTATTGTTTTTGTCTTTTGCAGGTTCTTCGTGAGTATAGCATTAACCTAACTGAAGAAGAGTTATTTAACATCTTGGAATATTATGATAAAACCCTGTCTTCAAAAATATCCTATAATGAATTTCTCCGGGCATTTTTGCAGTAGGATTTGGTCAAATGCAGGAAGCTAGAGATAAAGTAGATAAAAAGAGTGACTGATTTATATTTTCAAATTTCAAACTAATAAATGAATTGAGTATGACATTTTTTGTATCTATTCATTAGAAACCTCAAAATACTTAACAATTCTGACGGAGTGGTCTTATGTTGTGGATTAAATCTACATAGTGAGGGAATTAATTCTGCATAATCCATTTATCAAAAAAGAAAAAGACAACAATTAGCAGTGTCAAAATAATGCTTCCTAAGACATATCCAAAAGCAATGCATTTAAGAAAGCTCTTTTTTAAATGCATTTTATTAATGGCACACTCTAACTTCAGTAAAAAGATTTACAAGGCATACTATTCAATTTCCTCAATTATAATTTTCTGAATATATTACTTTTAAATTATTATCCTTCCTTATTCAAAAAAATCGTCCTGTCCCCAAACCATCTTTTTCCTCTGCTTGATCATGCAGTGGAATATTTGTATTGCCAATGACATTACATGTTAACATCAATGACTTTTGAAATTCGAGCAGATGCCAAATGTGCACGGACATGCCACAGTTTTCTGTTAAAAATGCTCTTCTACATCCTTCAGTATGCTTGAAAAAATCAGCCACTTTGCTAATCAGCTTTGGCTTCTTAACTGCAGAGGTGTATTCCCAGTGCTAGCCTTGAGGTTTATTTTTTAAGAATAATACATATTTTTATATAATAAGCAGTAAACTGCAAGTAAAATCTCTGGTGAGATTCCCCCATTCAGCGAAGTTATGCTTGAATATCTTGTGAGATACTTTGATCTTGACAAGGAAATTAAAAGATAATTGTTTTGCCTGTTGAACTGTTGTGATAATTAAAGGATATATGATCATTAGAGTCTGCTTCCTGGGATTATAGCAACACTTAAACACTTACCTTCTCTGAAGAATTGTTAGATAATTGTATCACTTTCTGGTTCTTGAACTAGTTTTCATTGGTGCAAAGGAAACCCTGTGCCCATCACCTGCATGCACTTGCTCTGCTTGTTCTCCCAAGCAGCATATAAAGCTAAGTGAACAAAAAAAAAAAAATCAAAAAAAATGGGAGCAAGCTACAAATATGTAGGTGTGTGTGTGTACATATATACGTCTAGAAGTAAATATTCATACACACATCGTATATAGAGATAACTTATTAAAGTCATGATGAAATGGGAAAGGGCCAAGAAATGGACTCCTGGTTTTATTTTTATTATAATTTATAGTGAAGTTGTAAACTATTGCTATGATTCCCCATGAGAACATAAGAACATTTTAATACATACCTTTTTTGAGGATATTATTTCGTTGCAGCTGGAACTTTTCTGAGGCTTTTGTATAACTTTGAAAAAAATAAGGCATTGATGAAGTTTCAGGCTAGACTTGGAGCTGTGCAGTTTGGGTGGTCTTTGTTTCTGCTATAGCTTTTAAGACACATGGAAGTCAAACCCTAGTATAAAATAAGTGTACCTGCTATCAAAAAATACTTAGCTAGACATCTTTTCCAAAACTGTTGCCTCTAGGTAAATCTCCGATCCTTAGATATTTGGTCAACACACAGAATTGTAACTGCAGTTATTTAAGGATGTTCTTCTGTACTAAACCAATATATAGAAATTCCTAGTTCCATTAATAGAATATTTTTAAACTATGCACATTTTAGCATGTGACTAAAAGGGACTGGCCTTGATCCACTTGCCCAAGGGGAGGTGGCTGTATCTGAATGCCGTAGGTATTCACAGGTATCACCTGCCCCGCTGTAGGTCCTGAGGTGACAGCCAGGCCCGAGGGGAGGTCTCCAGTGTCCTAGGGCATCTCCAACCGCACTGGGTAAATATGCTTCAGCAACAGAGTTGAGCCCAGGAGAGATTCAAGTGAGATCCTGATAATCTGCCTTGGTTTCAAGGTACCTGCTGTCTCCAGGAGAAGCGACGCCGTGACGGGGGCGTTTCTGGATTTCCTAACACGTCACGACAGGGGATTTTTCATTAGTTCAGCGGAAAAGGGTATGAAACCCAACAACTCCAAACGGATTAAAGAACAATCTTTTTGCTGTACAAACAAATCAAATTAGGCTGGGTGTTTTAGTGAGTTCTTAAAGGCAGGGATGGCACTTGCCAACTGTTTATCCAACCTCACAAAGAAACTGAATTTCTTCTGCCAGCTTTTTGAAATAATCTAGGTATTTTTTTCTATTAAAATTGCCAATTGCTAGACACATAAACTTTGTAATAGAAAAGTAGGGTTTTTTTTTGCAAACACTATCCATAAGGAACGGTCAGACATCCGGTGAGGAGTGGCTGGCAGTGATGCCAGTAGGTTTTCATGGAGAAGTAATGTCAACGGGACAGAGTCTTATCCCGTGCTAATGCTGATCTGCTGCACTGTGTACACACTGAGGCAGTTCTGAAAATAAAAAACATCAAGGGAAAGCAGACATTTTATTTCAGAGCAGATGACGGGGATCCTGGGCCTGCTGCGGGAGACTGACTGTTTTTTGCTGTTCTGGGAGCCGCAGCGGCTGGCCCGACCGCCCCGGACCCGCGGGATGAGAGGTGCTGCGGCCGGGCCTGTCCAGCGCCGCGCGGTTCCGCGCCCTGCGGAGCCCTCGGCGGAGCTGAGGTGATGCTGGAGCTGAGGTGACGCTGGAAGCGGCCTCTAGGCACAGCCCTGGGCCAGGAGCAAGTTGTCACGCTTGCCTCCCACACCATCCTTTAAAACGTGCTAGGAAGGCAGGCGAATCCCTTGCACACATTTCCCCTTCTGCTAGACACTTAGGTTACTCCAACTGGTCTGAAAACCCGTGCACAGATGGAGACCTCCTCGAAGAGGCCCTTGCGGGCTGCGGCAGCCTGTGCCGGCCACGGCGCCAGGGAGGAGCCCTCAGGGCGGCCAGCCCGGCTGGCAGCAGAAACTCACCGTGAGCGCCAGGGTCCACGCAGCCCAGAAGCTCCCATCAGCCAAGCACCTGCGGGCTTCCCGGCGATTAAAATACCACATAGCTACCCTTCGCTGCACAGAAAGTGGATTTGGTATTTAATTAGACAACAAAGAGGAGAGAGTGTCTTTCACGCTCCTACTTCGCCTCCTCCCCACACCTTCCCCCTCAGCTTTCTCCTGGCATGAATTCTTAGCAACAAAACCAGTATCATCATCTTCAAATAAGCAGGTATAACATGCTGCTCAAACAGCAGTAGAAAAACCTCACTGCAGCTCTAGGAGCATCCAGATTGCATCTTTGATGTAGACAGATCTTCAATAGGAAAGGGAAGAAAGTTGTCCTGAACATCAACTTGTGCTGGGATGAGGGTGCCCTGGCAGCCCTGAGGCTGTTTCCAGGCACAAGTTTCATCAGCAGCCTCAGAACCCAGAGCTGCAACCAGCTGCAGTTGGGTCTCACCTGAGCTGGTGTTGGTCTTTGTCCCTGGCCGAGATCATCAAAAATAAAGACTGAAAAGCAGGATAATGCCAGAGCTTCACTGGGCTGTAGATATCCCTTTGCATCTACTTTCAGTGCTGCTACATTTACAGAATATTTCATTAAATTAGCAATATACTGCAACTACTTCAGTGGATCTATTCCAGCCCAACTGAGGTATGAATTGGACCCATGCTCTTTCTTCCCTTGCAATCAGTTTTCTTAAAAAGTAGCAGCTCGGGAGCAAGCGTGGCAAAGGGGTTTCACCTACGGAGCAGCACATCTTGCTCCCTGAAGAATTCCCATCTTGCACATTGGAGTAGATGCTGAAACCGCTCTAATTAACATTTTTAATTTGCATTTTAATTGCCTGCCAGGGTGCGGAATGACATGGCTGGGTAAAGGCAGGTTTGTCTAAGTGGCAGTGGCTTGTGCAGTCCCAGCAAGACGGGAGCCTTCCTGGTCAGCAGTCCCTTTGCCGACATCGCTGTCGTTGAGCGAGGGCCTCACCCCCTGCCCTGCAGCATAAGCTGAGAGGGTTTGCGTGGGGGTTGTTGGCTGTTTTTTCCTATGAATGGGATTCCCATAACTAACTTCTTTCAGCACAACAGTCACTAGATTTTCACCTATAATCATTTTCAGGTCCCTGTGGTGTCACCTCCAGCTTCTCAAAATTATTTTTGAGTCAGTGCAGAAGGAAGATGTTTTCAAATTGCAGCCATACTGAGGTCAAATCCAGAGGAAATGCAGGTTCATTATTGCTGCTTTGCACATTCAGCTGCTGCACTAGCTGTTCTGGCCATGCAGAGCCACCTCTGAACCCTGGTTAATGCCTTGCTTTCCAAGGCAGAGTCACTGGGTCCATGTCGCTTGGGTCTAGAGATATGACTTTGAGATGATCATATTAAAATGTAGATTAATTTGTTAATTTGTTATGGTCATTTTCTTAAAAACAAGCAAACAACAACAAAAAAACTAGAGAGCAGCATAGTTGTGCCCCTTCCTATTCAGTATTTTCTCTCTTCCAATGTCTGCAAAATGTTTCAGTAACACTTGGGAAGGGAAGGGTTTTCCAGATCAAGATCTAGGAACTAAATCATGTCAGATAAGGAACCCATACCTTATAGCCACTTAAAGATGATTACTCATTTAATTAGATCAATTAGATGATTTTTAATTCATTTAATGTGTGCAATGTTGGATTTTTATCATTGCCATTTCCTACTCAAAATACTATGCAATGGTGCCAGCTTATCTGCCTTAACAGAAGACTATTACCTTAACGCTATTTCATTTGCCATCTGAACTTGTAATCTCCTAAAAAGCTATCAAATGAGTTTGGGAAGATCCATTCTACTTAAACCCACCTTGATTAGCATTTAATTTTATTAGCCTCTTTTTATTCTTAATTACTCAAATCTCTTACAATCAATCCTATCACTACTTTTTTTCCGAGGATCAAAGTCATGCTAACCCTGACTTGCTTTGCCCTTTCTGTTTCCCTTTTTTAAGATATTGGCACAAAATCAGAGTTTTCTGGGCTACTGAGACTATTCTCATGTCTTAACGTGTCTGAAAAAACATTACTAGCAGCTTACAAAACCCTTCCACCAACTTCTTGGATAATCTCAGATGCAAAGTTGCTGATTTAAAATATTTGGTAATTGCTATTTAATGTACTCTTTAAGGACTTATGGACTGGAAAGTACTTGCTCATCAACACTGTATAATGTCCCACTACCACTGGGCCCTTTTGCCTGTGCACAACAAAAAATTTCATTGTAAAATCCATCTTTATAACAATACTGTTGATGAATCTCCCATTTCCATTCAATGTTGCTTTTTCTACATTACCATTTCAAGTTATCCATACCCCTGTTTAATTTTATATCCTCTGTCAATATTTAAGAAAAAAATCCCTTTTTATCAGTTCCCTACAAATCTTTTTTTTAGATCTGTTTTTCTTCCAAAACTGGGCTGGTTTTGCTTTTGCTTGGTTTTTAGTTTTGGGGTTTTTTTCCAAAACAAGTTTGACTTTCTTTCTGGGTTCTGGGACTGTTCTTTGGCATATTTTCCTAAACAGTTTGCAAATGCCATTGGTGATTCCCTGTTTAAATGTATTTTTCTCCCAGCTGACTTGTTAAATTTCAGTTTTGTGAAATCATCCTTTTTAAAACACAAAGATTTTTTTTTCTGCATTATTACATCTCCTTCATTGCATTTTATTTTCATGTAGTAAATTTGGCCATGATTGCTGCTACACAAGCTGCTTCAGTATTCTAGTTCACCCTATCCCAGATGAGATGTAATGTAGATGTTGTCCCTCTTCAGAATAGCTGATTTCTTTTGTTAGAAAATTGCCACCCAGGAATTGTAGAAACACTGGCATGCTGATATTTATGATTTACACCCTTTGGACTGAACTACCTCATGCTGATGAGTGCAGGGCATTTTGCAGACATCGTTGGTAAGTGCTGAGGCAGTCATCCTCTAATCTAAGTGTGCTGTAAGGGTGCACACTAAAGCAAACAGCAAGCTAGCACGAGCTTTAGCTTCTAGGTTCAATATTGCAGCTGACTGACTTCACAGTTGACAGTGACACCATGTTATACTGTGAACCAGTTTTGTTTCCCTTCTTCCTGGTTGAGCTTCTCTAAAGAGATTATAAATAACTTCATCATCATTCCTGTCATGTGTGCCATCTCATTAGGTTTCATTAATACTAGCTAGTTCAAATGCATGTTTCTAAACAAGCAATTTCTATTCCTGCATTTATTACCTGGGCTTTTTAATCTTGATATCTAATCAATGTATGAATTTCCACAAAGCACAGTCTTTGTCTCTGCTAAATGCTGCCAACACAAAGACTAGGTACCATGTGAGGGCTTCTGGTTCCTGCCTTTCATACCCTCCCGCTGTTACCTGGATCCCCTCCTTACTACTCCAGCCGCAGAGGAAGAGCTCTTACAAACTGTACAGCTTTTCCGCTGTCCTAAAACCCCTGAGTCTTTAACTTATGCCTCCTGCCTAGGCAACATTCTCACTTTCAGGTCCTTGCGTCTTCTCATTTCCTTCTTTTCTCTCCAAGAAGGTAACTTGGATGTTTTTCTCTGGCCACTCCTTTTGAGCAAAGTTTTAACAAAGCTGCATGGGTGTCTCGTGGCTTCGTGATCTTATATCTCAGTCGTCCTTTGAGTTTTAACCGGCATTTCACCACCTTGTCAATAGTTGCTCCCTTGGACAATTTTTTCCTCCTGCACAGGAACAGGAGTCAATCATCTCCTCTAATTCCATCTTTTTTTTTCTGATATCTAGTGAGAGGACACCTCCTGCATTTCCCTGCCACAGTACCCATTTTTTTATGCTCGTACTATGGCAGTAATAAAAACTTGGTACCATATTTACTTATCAAGGGTAATCACCAGCTGGAGAACTTCTAAAGCAAAATCCCTGCCATCCCCCCCAAAAAACCCTCTTTTTGATTGCTGTAGCTCATTCACTTGGTGCAAACAGGTACAAAAGCAAATGCTCTGAACATATACATCTCTTTTACAGAAACAAAACCCCACTAAGGGATACTTATGTGTGCAATGCTGGGGAGTGGTTCTGCATGGAAGACCTCATCCCCTGAGAAACTGGCGTGCCCATTGGAAAACAGTAATGGAAATCAAATGTAAGGGGACTGTAAATTCAGGCATAACGAGCAGAGTCTTTCATCACGACGTGATCAGAGTGCTTGCAGAAAGGATGCTGCGCTTTGCTCATGCTCGCTGAATGCAGCAAGCCCAGAGCTTCTCCCATGTATGCCAGCTCAGACGGGGAGAGCCGCGCTGCGGAAGGGGATACGGCTGCTCTGGAAAACATTCCCCAGGACTGCTTAAGCCTTGGTTGCAGCCATGTTAGGATACCCTTGGCCCAATCCTGGAGTTAAATTCCAGCTTTGCTGAAGTTAGTGCTTTTACTTCCATTGGCTTAAACATGGGAAGTAAACGGGATTTTTTTTTGTATCCAATATACCTGTCTTCAGAGCAGATTCTGCTGCTGTTGCTGCTTTCCACTGTTTCTTCTTCTTTTTGCTTTCTCATAACAACTAAAGTAAATCCAGTCCTTGCAGTGAAGTTGCTCTGAGGGCAACCAAAAGGGACTTTAGGGAATTCAGTGGGACAATCAGGAATTCAGGCGCGCAGGTCATTTGCTCTTCCATTCTCCCTGGTGATGGCAGCAATATAGGAAAAAACAGAAGGATACAGTCCATCAACACGTGGCTCCATGATCGGTGTCACTGCCACAACTTTGGGTCTTTTGGCAACAGGAAGCCTTCCATGGCAGCAGGCTTAGTGGCATCTAATGGGATCCATCTTTCTCAAAGAGGAGAAGGACCCTGGCTCACGGGCTAGCATGGCTCATGGAGAAGGCTTTAAACTAGATTTGAGGAGGCTGTCACTGAGGAAGCAGGTGATAAGGTAGGCGACAGCCTGCCATGCCACTCACAGCAGCCTAACTCCAGAATCTGTGAAGGGTGCCCTGGGGAGGCTAAATGGCAACATACGAGAATTACTGAGGGCCCACACAGCCAAGCTGCAGCTGCCCCTGTTGGGAGCCCAACTCAGATGCCTCTACGTAAACGCACGCAGCATGGGGAATGAACAAGGGAGATGCGTGTGTGGTTGCAGGGCCACGAGCTCATTGTAGTTACTGAGACATGGTAGGACAGCTCTCATGACTGGAATGTGGCCATGGAGGATTTTAGGCTTTTCTGGAAGGGCAGGCCTGGAAGGCGAGGCGGTGGAGTTGCTCTTTACATGAGAGAACAACCGGAATGGATGGAGCTCAGCATAGGGGAGGAGGCAGCGCAGGTCAAGACCTGTGAGTGACGATTAAAAGGCCAGCCAACAGGGGCAACACTGTCATGGGAGTTTACTATAGGCCTCCTGACCAGGAAGAGGAAGTAGATGAGCCTTTCTATAAGCAGCTGCAAGAAGCCTCCTGATCACAGGCACTCGTCCTTATGGTGGGCTTCAACCACCCTGTTGTCTGCTGGAATAACCACACAGCCAGGAACAGACAGTCCAGGAGGTTCCTGCAGAACATTGCCGATAACTTCTTGATGCAGATGGTTGATGAGCCTACAAGGGGAGGGGCACTGCTAAACCCGATACTAACAAACAGAGATGGTGTAGTGGGAAATGTGAGGGTTGGGGGCAGTCTTGGCTGCAGTGACCATGAGATGTTGGAATTCATGATCTTGCGAGGAGGAAGCTGGGCAAGAAGTAGGATTGCAGCCCTGACCTTCAAGAGGGTTAACTCTGACCTCTTCAGGGAGCTCCTTGGAGGAATCTTCAGGGCTATAGTCCTAGGAGGAAAGTGAGTCCGGGAGAGCTGGCTAATATTCACTTCTTTCACCACTAATATTCACCATTTTCTTCAAGCTGAGGATCGGTGCATTCCTACAAGAAAGAAGTTGATCAAGGAGGGGCAAGAGACCTTCATGGATAGGTAAGTAGTTGTTGCATAAACTTAATGAGAGAAAGAGTGAATATGTAATGTGCAAGAAGAGCCAGGCCACATAGCAAGAATATAGGAATATTGTCAGAGAAGGCAGGCATGCAATGAGGAAGGCCAAGGGGTGTCTGGAATTAGAGTTAGCATGAGATGTCAGGGATAACAGGAAGGGCTTCTGCAAATACATGAGCAGCAAAAGGAAGACTGGGGAAAATGCTGGTCTGCTACTGAACAGGTGACAGAGGTGCTTGGTGCACTAGGTGGTTGGTGACGGAGGATGTAGAGAAGGCAGAGTCAACCCTTCTCCGGGTTACAGGGGCCTGGAAAAAAAAAGACAACTGGGAGAGAAGAAGACTGCACTGGCCAAGAAGGATTGGATTAGGGATTATTTAGGCAAACTGGCCACCCATAAGTCTGTGGGCCTGGATGGGATGCACCCAAGGGTGCTGAGGGAACTGGTGGGGGAGGTTGCTCAACCTCTCTCCATCATCTTGGAGAGGTCATGGAGAGCAGGGGAGCTGCCGGAGGACTGGAAGAAACCAACATCACTGCAGCCTTCAAAAACGGCAAGAGGGAGGAGCTGGGAAACTACAGGCTGGTCAGTCTCACCTCCGTCCCTGGAAAGGTGATGGAGCGGCTCATCCTAGAGAGCATCTCTAGGCATGTGAAGGAAAAGAATGTGCTCAGGAGTAGTCAGCATGGATTCACCAAGGGGAAGTCATGTTTGACAAATTTGATAGCCTTCTATGATGGAATGATTGGCTGGGATGACTGGCTGGATGGTGGGAGGGCTGGATGCACAATGGGAAAGCCATGATGTTGTCTGCCTTGACTTCAGCAAGGCTTTTGACACTGTCTCCCACAACATTCTCACAGGGAAGCTCAGGAAGTGTGGACTGGATGAGTTCACAGTGAGGTGCATCGAGAACTGTCTGGATGGCAGAACCCAGAGGGTGGTGGCTTCTAGAGAGGGTCCAGCGGAGAGAGACAAAGATGGTTAAGGAATTGGAACATCTCTCATATGAGGAAAGACTAAGCGAGCTGGGCCTGTTTAGCCTAGAGAAGACTGAGAAGAGGTATGATCAATATGTATCTGAGGGGAGAATGTAGGGAGGATGGGTTCAAACTCTTCTCGGTGGTGACCAGTGACAGGATAAGTGGTAATGAGTACAAATTGAAACACAGGCAGTTCTATCTGCGTGTGAGGAAGAACTTCTTTCCTGTGAGGGTGCTAGAGCCCTGGAACAGGCTGCCCAGAGAGGTTGTGGAGTCTCCTTCTTTGGAAGGAAGAAAACAAGATCTTCAGCATCCCTCTGGATGCCACCCTGTGCCACATGCTCTAGGTGACCCTGCTTCAGCAGTGGAGTTGGACTGGATGATCTCTAGAGATCCCTTCCAACCTCAATCATTCTGTGATTCTGTGAGGTTGTCATTGTTACTATCCTAGAAGGAAAGCAGCAGACATGAACATTTTGCTGTGGGTCCTTAAAGCACGTTATATTTACATTTGGCAGCTCCAAGATAATTTCTCAACTGGTTGGAAGATTTCAATGGGATGTGACAAATGGGAGGAGATTAAGAAAATGTTTCTGCACGCAGTACAACATTTGGTGCTGAGGTGGGAAAGCCAAACTAACCCCTGCCCCAGGAAAGGCAGGGTGAACTTGGCTCCCTGCCTAGCTCAGAAACAGAGATCTCCTTGTTTTTTCTACTGTGTAATGAGCTGCAGTAGTGCTCAGTGCAAGACACCGCGGCAGATCTAGAGATGAGTGATGGAGTAGCTTCATCATAGCTTGTTGGGTAGATTGTCCATGTTTTTATGATTTATGACTTCCTCACTAAAGCTGTTTGAAGAAACAAGAATTTCCAGAATGAGGACGGGGTTGAATTGTATTTACTGCTGGAAAGCTGCAGTTCTGACAAGTCTCGTGACCGTGTGATAATAAATGTGATCCAGCGAACTGCACAGGTAACCCTTTGGTGTCATTAAAATACATGTGTGTCCTTGCAGAAAGCCCAAACGCTGGGAAAATAGCCCAGTGCTTTGGCAGCCAGGGTGGCAAACGCTGGACCTCACAGGGATGGGCTACAACCTGCCAATGGGCCCCGTGGCTCCCGCCACCGCTCGTGTGGGCCCCAGTGCAGGCAGCACAGCGTGGCCGAGAGACAACGGCAAAAGAAAACCCATCGGCAGCCAACACACGTCCTGGCTGCGCAGCTCTTGTTTCACTCTGCACCATCAGGTAACAGATGCAGTCAGAACGGCTGCACTAGGCGGGAGCCTTATAAAACAGTAAAAACAATATAAATGCGCTTTTAATTGCCCACTCCATTTAAATTGCTTTATCCTGTGCAAATTCATTATTTCTGGGAAATTTGGCCCAAGCTGTTGCAGTAGTTGGTAAAGTTTGCCGAAGTCTATGAAATTTTGGCTTGCAGCAGCAGCCACCCGGGGAGGTCTCTGCTCAGCCAGGCTGGAGCGTCCCTGTTGAGCCGGGCAAACCTGCCGGGGCGCCGGGTCCTTCCGCGACCAGCAGCGGCATCACGCCGGGGCCTCTGCCCGCGCCGGGGCCTCTGCCCGTGCCGGGGCCTCTGCCCACGCCGGGGGCCTCTGCCCGCACCCGCAACCCGGCGGGTGGGAGAGAGGAGGGAGGAGGGTCGAGAAGGGGCCGCCCAAGCCGGGGCCAGGTCAGGGCTGGCACAAAGGGGTTGACGTGGGGGCCCAGGCACACGCGGGGGCTGCAAAGAGAAGGTCCCGTTTGCTGTTTTCGTGTTTTAAGACTTTATTTGTCTAACATGCTTGACCAGAAATTACAACAACAATCAAGTTATGCCAAAATGATTAAATAACCTTTTAAGCTTCCATACCTCAAGTACTTTAAATGCTATTTTGAAGTAACAGCTGCTTTCATATCTTTTTTTTTTTTATTCCACATAAAAATACACAGTATTTTGAAGATACCTTAGGAAAAATTATTTTTAAGAGAATAGTTTATGGTTGACATAGAAATTTCATTGAGGCTATTAAAAGGCCCTCTTCCCCTTACTTTAGCATTTTAGTACCTTAAGTGCCATGAGCGAATGTAAACATTTCAGACTTCTTTAATATACAGCCAATTTCCTGCCACATTTGTTCCAAAATGTCTTGAATTGTGACTCGCCAGGACACTTTTACCCCAGCGATGGGCTGTTGTTTGTCTTCCCAACGACGGTCACAATTTCGTCTCTTTCCTAGGAATTTCAGCTCTTGCTGATTTAGGAACCATTCCTGCCGCTTCCCGAAGAGCAGCTGTGCAGAGCAGCCCTGTGAGACACTGCCCTAAAGCCAGGAGCAGCGCGAGGCCTCTCGCTTTGCTTCTCACCTTGGGAAAAAGCCACCAATTTGCTTGGCTCCCAGGATCCCGACGGGCTTAGCGGAAGGACAAGTCCTTGTCTTGTCACGGGCTCTGGTTGTGGTGATTCTGGAGTGGGAATTTGTCACGGGACTGATTCTCCCAGCTCCCAGCAGCGTATGGAAGAGGAGCTTTCCCACATGGGAGACAGTGTTTCGGCCTCCACCTCACGTGGATCTGAGGCGGCTAGGCCTGGTTTTGAGAAACAAGTGTTTTAAACTGCAGGTGCCTCTAACTACGTGAAGCTCCGTTCACATCCACACACGTGAAGAGGCTAAAAGCAGGACAGGCAGCTGTGCAGGCTGCGCGTGCAAGCCGGGCGCCCGCCGGCCAGCGACGCACACGGACAGCGCGGCGATTCCCCACACGGGTGGGACTCAGCAGTCGCAGCCGGCCCCAAACGGGGGTGTCCGCGCTCAGGATGCAGCCCTCAAATCCCCTCCGTTAAGGCAAGAAGGGCTGCTTTCGATTTCTTTGACCTGGGGGCAGTTTGACAGCGCAAGGCAGAGGCCCAGGGCCTGGAGGGCGTTTGAAGCTGCGTGGGGCCCAGCTTGTAGGCACCGTGTCCTCGGCACCCACGGCGCTCGGCCACCACACGGCTCTGCGAGGAGAGCGGGGCCCAAGCGCTGCCGCCGAGTCCGTGGAGCTTCCGCAGGGAGGAAATCGCCTCCAGGACATCCCAGCACCTCCAACTGGGGCCAGATTCAAATCAGGAATCGCATCATTGGCTGCATTGTCCAGGAACTGGTTTTAACAAAAAGTCCCACTGGATTTCAATTAAAATACTGAAAATAATTGGGCTAATTTTTTTTTTCTTTTTACATACAATCACATTGCCTTACCATATGAAAACACAATTATACTTTTTTCTTCCTATTTTTTTTTAAGGGAAATGTCATCTTTTTTCATAGGCGAGGCCAGGTTACAAATTCCTGAGTTTATACTGCACTTAACACAGTCTCCCTTCTTGAACGTTGAGCTGTTTACAGCATGCCGGCAACGTGCACCATTTCCTCACCATCTGCAATGCCAGATGTAGTAAAACTTCATTTCAGAACAGCGAATTAGGGCCTCTCTTGCACTGGTTTTGAAAAGACGTGAAGACATCGGCCTGGAGGACGTGCAAGGGCAGCTCTCCTCTAGTGACGGCTCGTTCACGCACCGTCCTTTACATTTGCCACATTAAAGGGAAACATCTTCACCACCACTTTTCTTTTACCAAGAGTTCACTGGGAAACATTGGAAATGAGGACATCCTAGTCTAAACCCTTATGTTTAAACTTTCTTAAAGAACCATTCATTTCAAAGAGATGGTTCTGTTTTAATAAGTCCAATATAACGTGTGGTATATACAAAAGTCCCTACTTGATATATATATATGCATATTATATATATATATATATATGGAATGCATTCACTTTTCCTGTGTTCACAAATATTTTAACGGTGAAATGCTAAAGTCTTAATCTGCTTCTGGCAGGTAACGGCACCAAAATGTCTTTGTTCCTCATCCGCTTTTGTCACTCAAATTTATCTCTGAAGAACTAACAGGGAAAAAAAGAAGAAAGTTTTGCTTTTTTTGTTATTGTTGAACAGTTCCCGACTGGGATTCTCCTCCAGCAATACAAAGTTGCTTATGTGTGGAGCATGACACGGAACCTATGCAAGAATCATGTGTTCCTTGGCGTGGGCAGGTCAATGACTATGGGCGGGTTGAGAGGCTGGTAGTTCACAGTGCACACGGACGCGTTCACGTAGGTCGTGGTCCCGTCGGCCATGACGCCGTAGCCTACAACGAAGAAGAGCTCTGGTTACTCTCGCGAGTCGCTTCTGTCCCACAGCGAGCATGAGCAGCACTCGGGAGGGTGTGAAAAATTCTGCCCATGCACAAAGGGGTGTTTCCCAGGGCTAATAACATCGTTGCCCAACGCAGAACTTTCTGCAGCCTTTTACATTCTGTAAGAAAAATGAAATTGACTCTCAAGTGGTTGTGGCCTGGCAGCCTGCTCCCAAATCTCCATAGAAATAGTGTTCTTCTTCGCAAAGCTTTCTTTTCTTAATTTTCTCATTTTTGGAGGGGATGGGAAAATAGACAGTTTCAGCATGGTCAGAACCTTATTTCTGATCATTTATGTTTGCAGTCATTAAGCCACCAAATTTTGGGCAACCATCATTTTTCCCCATTGATTTCTGTCCTATGTTGTACTTTTTTTGAATTGACCCATGAAGGGAAAGACCTGTGTGACATAGCCAGGTAGTCATTCCCAGGTAGGGAAGAACTTTCCTACTACATTCTCTGAAGAACACAGTGAATTCACACACCGAGACATCATAATATTTTCACAAGACAAAACATTGTCTAAATGTCTCAACTGTGGGGAAGAAGTCTGGTCTCCTGCCAGACCAGACGTCTAAGTCAAAGAATTGCAGAGCGAAATTTGCAGGAACGCAAACTCTGTCCACTCAATTGTTTGGAGAAATACAGCCAAGCGCTGCTTCAGAATGTGAAGAAAAATCCTTTCAATTGCCCTGGCATTATGGAGAAGTGAACATAGCCCCTTCCTTGCCAGAGAAGTTTACATGAAAGACTAGGAAAAAAACCCTCAGCTTCATTACACTAAAACTAGAAGCTTGATATTGGGAACTTGCATGAAAACAAATGCATGCCTGCTCATTATGACAAAACACATTCACAATCATAAATATATGACATTGGGGAAAAGCTTTGGATAGAAAGCTTTGGAAAAAAGGTTTGATCCCACTATTAATGATAAATGTTTTAATTGCTATAAACATACATTAAGTAATACAGCTATTATCAAGTATCCAGGATCCGATAGGTTTTCAGAGGGTAATTTCATGTCTTACAGAAGCCTTGTTAGTTGCAGGTTTTACATACCAAGAAAGAGTAGCCACATTCCTTTCTTCTTCCCTCCTGAAAATATTCTGAATAATGCAAGGCCTCCTGGACTCCCCGTGGGAAAAACATACACAATAATTAGGTACTGGGGGGGAAGGAAAACTCTGTCGGGCTCCTGTCACAGACATTTCTTCAAGCTGCTTGCTGCTTGCCACGGAACAACTGTTGTGTGCAAAGCGCCACGGCGGCTGCCGTCGCTGCTGGGACTTCTGCTCGCTCAGCTACATGTTTGTAGAGAAAAAAATCACCCTGCTAATGCGCTGCCTTAGCTGGGAGGTTCACGGAGCGGCAGCGCTGCTCTTCCCCAGCACTGGGGGGAGTTTCCTTTGCCAAGACCCCCCAGCAGGGCCCGGCTGAAACGGGCAGTGCAGGAGCGCAGCAGGAGCCCCTCCGTGGGGCACCAGCAGCGAGCCCAGGGGCCCGGGGCAGCGCGGGGGCCGAGGCGGCAGCGCAGAGAGGGCACCGGGAGGAAGCAGCCCTTCCTGCTGTACGTGTCGCCAGCGGTGCCGCGGATGCCGCACTGCGCGGCCAGGGACCAACTCACTCCTGCTGCCGGGAGCCGCTTCCTTCGTATGGGCATCTGCGGTGGGAATCCTCCTTGGCGGGGATGGAGGAGCCTGCAGCAAACCAGGCTGGGCACCTCCCCTTTGCTCTCTCTAAACAATGATAATTTACAAGAAGAGCACCCTGCTTCTCTGCTCTCCTGCCTTCAGTGCAAATGGTCAATTTTGACCATTGATGGCTTTTTAGATGCTCCATTCTCTTTTCTTTGGAGCCGAAGCTGGGCTTGATCTAAGCCAATGGAATTTTGTTTACCTGCTCAAAGCTCCATGGACTGGTAACTGTTTGCTTTGATCCCCTGAAACTCACCTTGCCCACAATTTCCAAGAGGACAATGAATGTGAACTGGATTCACTGGCTCTTGTGTATGGATCCTTCAAGATTGCTGCCATGGCAAGAGGATAGGAAAAAAATGCTGTCTACGCCCTGATTGTTTCATCTGTACTTCTAACAGCACTTTGGACATTACTTACCTTAATGGGTCACAACAGATAAAACATATGAGGAGATAGATTTAATCCCTGTCCCATAAAATAATGATCTGAAGGTCCTCCTCCACCCGTTTTACACTGGCACACCTCTAACCAGTGCCACTTCTGACCTAGTTGGATAAAAGTGTGAGTGAAGCAAGTGAGTGAGTGGGTGAGTAAAAGCAAGTCTGAGTGAGATTTGGGGGGAAGGCTGATGGTTCTGGTCAAAACCACAAGTATCTGAGTGCCAGCTACTGCAGTATTTCCTTTTGTGCACTTCAGCTCTGGTGAGAACCACAGATATCCTGAATCAAAGGCTGAAGCAGTCCCAGCAGCAGCCAACTGGCAGCTGTGGAGCACCTTTCCCTGCCAACAAGGAAACATTGCCCAAACCAAAGCAGCTGGTAGTACGCGCTGATAGGCCACGGGTCCATGTGTGCACAGCCCAGGGGCTTCCTTTGGTGCAGACACTGCGTGGAGACCTGGCGCCACTACAGACCTGCTGTCCTGGCAGGACACACTCCCGCTCTGAACTCCTTCTGCCTCGGGCTTCAGTGGTGCACACTGGTCACCGCTCACTGACTTACGTGAGGGGAGGTTATTTTTCCAGTTAAAAATCAAGATTTTTAGATTTTTAGATTTAGATTTAAATCTTTAAATTTAGAGATTTAGATTTAGATTTTTAACTGGAGAGAAGAGAACGTCCATGTTCTCATTCTCTGGGTGCTATTTGCCTCCCCTGCCAAAGCAAATCCACGCATGAATACATATATTGCACCTCCACACAGGTCAGTGACATCCCTCTTGATCTTATCTTCATACAGGCACTGATGGGGGGAAGACAACCTTGACTGCCTAGTATCACCAAAGCTGAAGCCTGTGAAGTGCCTCCCCACTCAAAACACTTCTACTTGTTTTACAGATGCTGAGACTGGGTCATGGAGCACACACTTACCTGAGTTATTTCAAGTCACACAGAGATTTAGCAGAGGAAAACAGAATCCACCAGTCCTACGGTTTAATCACTTTCTATAACTAGTGGGCTTGAGTCCTTATTTTAAAATTCACAGCAGTTCTTACTGTGAAGGAACCACCATACTATTTTATAGACATGGAACTGAAAAAGAAGCTGAGGTGCAAATATTGAAATGCGGGTATCAGCAGATTTCATCTGTATGTCTATATGAAGTCAAATAACTAATCCGAATTTGCGAAGTGCTTCAGTTCAGGTGTTCAAGTTTGAAAATGCTGGCTTGAGCGGGCAGTTTCCATGTTCACAGTTTTAAATACAAATATAGAGAAACATTTTCTAACCTTCATGGATATGTCCAAAAACATGAAGCCTTGGCTGTATTCGTCTCTGGACTGTGTTCAGCAGCTCAACACATCCTACCCGTTGCATTTTCTTAGGAACCCAGTCTAGAAAACCTTTAGAAAAGAAAGGAAAGCTTTAAAAGAAGTCAGGTTATCTGCAAGATGTTACTGCTGCAGCATTCAGAAACGTTTCTGAGGTTTAATGTCTCCCAGCTTTTCTTAAGCACTCACAGACAAACTGATGGAAGGAAAAAAACAGTGATTTCCTTGATCAACAGAAGGAGAAGGAAAGAAAAATATTTGAAGAAAGACTTAAGACCTGATCCAAAGAAAAAAAGTATGATCATTCTTGCCAGCTGTTTTTGTAAGGGAAAGAAATCACTGCAATTAAAGCATCTTTGCACTTCAGTTGGCAGCAGAACTGCAGACTACATCCTTCCTTCTTCCTTTAAGAGACTGAAGAGTATAGAGCAGTATGTCCAAAGTAGCTGTCTAAACTCAGTCATCTAAATTGACATTTAGCTCTTTAAATCTAGTCCTAGATACTAGTTCTGAAAATGAAGCATTTTGTCTTTAACTTTGGATTTGCTGCTGCTAAGAGTCAAACTATACAGTTATCACATTGAATCTTAACATGAGTGGAACTTGGGAAAGGAACCCAGATGGTGCCCAGAAACAATATCCTCAGCAACCAGTAATGCTGGTAGAAGAGCTCCATGACATAGCAAACCACACTAGCCTAATGTATGGACTTTAGGTAGCAATGGACTTTAGGTAGCAAGAGTCCTTTGGCAGTAGGCATGTTTATAACAGCTATATTTATTTGCATAAAGTTCTTATCACAGAATACCTTTTTTTTTTTATGAAGACAGACAAAAATATTCATCAACTTGCTCATATTTTTAACATCATGACTTCAGAGGGATGCTCCCTACCAGCTAAAGCCCTGTGTTTCCTGCTGCCCCATTCAGCTAGTTGCACAAGGAGGATGTTGCTACTTTGGAGGGTTTGGCAACAAACCCTCACACAGGTGAGGGTACAACAGGTGTAACATAACACAAACAGGTGTTTCTTGCTTTTTTTCTCTCTCTCTCTTTCTATTGCCTTGCCATTTTTTACCAGACTCAGATCTGTGAACATTTGTAATATCAGAGCTAAGTCTATTTAGGGATGCAGTGTCCCAAGGGTCAAATAGAGAAAATTCTCTTAATGGACTTAGACTCCTAATTCATTTGGACACTGTTGAAGATGCCAGCTTGGCTCCTGAGGAATTTGTGTCCAAAGAGAAACTGCAGCTAAGCTCCAGGCAGAGGAGAGCAAAGTTTAAGTCGAGAAATTGATTCTACTTTTGTTCTCCAAAGCAGTTCAAAATTCAGTGTACAAATACTAGCTTTAAGATGTTAAAACGAGCCCAGCAACTCTGCCAGAATCCTCTTCCTGCCTTTTTTCTTTTTTTTTTTTTCAGAATAAATGCATTCTAGCAAACTCCAGGTTTTGCTATTTCAACAATTTGAAACAGTTAATTGTCAGAATGGCTGTGGTGAACATAAAGGCGAAAGTATTTCCACTTCAAAAACTTTGCAAACAAAAATCTATAAAATTAACTTCTCCATTAAATTAAGCATTATTTATGTTGAACATGTTTTTGTTTACATGCATTATCACCCTTCTGAAGCTTTCCCATATGTTTGCAGCTTATTATACACACCTGACTACACAAACTAAGAATAATTGATTACACCTAGCTAACAATTAGAGTTCATCTTAGGGTTTTTTTAATGTTTGGTTACTTGAAACAGGTTTCTGCAGCTGTCAGGAAAGTATAAATCTTTCTCACAGACAATCAAGCAGACACCTACAAATGAAGACTTAAGGGTTGAGATTAAATTAAAAACAAAGAAAGAAAAGGAAAGTGAACTTTTTGAAGAGAAATAAAAGAATCTTAAATGTAGATATTTAGAAGTCAAGGAGAGGACTTTAAAAGTTACTCTATGTATAAAAGAAACAAAGAAACAAAGAAACAAAAAATGCAGATATAGAACTGAACATTAGCTCAGATGCTATAGTCCTGAGTACTACAGTTCATAAGCTATGAAAACGTGGCATATCTTCATTAATAAACAGGTTACCAATAAAATGGTCATTAACAGCTCTTAATCTTGGTTTGCTCATGCTGTGTGAGCTTCCTGCCTCTATTTCATCCCAAAGCACTACTCTAAAAAAGAAAACAAAAAAAAAGGAAGCAGTTGTGGCTCAGATTTTTGTTATGCACCTAAGTGACTTAGAAACACAAAAATTATTAACTCTTAATGGTGCTTCTGCGCAGGCAATTTAACATTTATCTAATAACGTGTATTAATCAGGTTAGGAGGATTTGTGCTCTTTTGAAGTGAGGGAATGAGAAAAAAAACCCACAAAAGCAGCTGATGGACAGAACCTAGGCAGCCATGCCGGAGAAGAAGAGGGCTGATTGCTTTTTATGATCATTAAGAACAGCCCTAGTGATGCTGTCCAAGATCAGAACAGCAGTAATCAGCTCTCTGGTTAAAATAATTGGCTGGGAGGGTCAAGGCAGCTCCCAACTCCCCAGACGTGTGAGGACAGCGCTGCACAATAAGGAGGTCCTGTCAGTAGGCAAGAGTGCTAATTTCTTTTGAAGCACCATCTATGTGTGCTCTGGGTGCCAGGGATACCACCAGCTGATGCCCCCAGGCAGAGTGTTCTGTGCCTCTGCCATCTATTAAAACATCAATAAGAAGAAGACAAAGAAACAGGAACTTTTTAAAAAGAAAATCCTTGGAGGA
>JAVCKT010005634.1:4285-16057 GCA_032273925.1 Rhynchotus rufescens | reverse complement strand
AGGTCCCCCCTCAGCCTTCTCTTCTCCAGGCTGAACAGGCCCAGCTCCCTCAGCCTTTGCTCATAGGGCAGATGTTCTAGGCCCCGATCATCCTCGTAGCCCTATATGTATGCAATTGTACATACCATAGATTATAGGTTAGTAATCTGTATAATTCTTATGTAATAGTTTGGTTCAAGCAGGGCCTGTTTCATGCTTGTCCAGCACATGAGTCTCTAGGCCTGTATGAAGCAAATAAAGGAATGGAAATGCCCTGATTTAGATATGCAGGCACACACATAGAGCAGGTTAATTTGAGTGGATTTACACAAATATCGAGGAAGGCTTGTTTGGATAATTTATTCTAAGCTATTAGCTGTCTTCCCAAATATTCATTTGTATTTTGCCAGACTCTTAGAGGAGATATAATCAAATATTTGTGAAGCCTGCATGCAGCACTGCTGGTGCAATTGTATTCTGGATTTTCCACCATGAGAGCAGAGTTACGTGGGCTGCTGCTGTGCGCTCTCTAACAGGCTTTGTGAAACCTTGTAATTTGAAAGACAGCTATTATTTCCCCAAAGCCTGACGCAGTGAGTGTTCACGTCCTGATTTTTATTACTTTCATTTTTGGTGACTGAAAGCCCCACGCTGCATTCAGCAGAGGCTTCATTCTAATCAGCCTTTTTCAACTTTACTCAGCTACTGTTTGCACTGGAAGCAAAAGGCAGGTGTAAGAATCATATTCTCCTGCCAGGTTCCATTTACATATATAGCTATAAGAAAAAAAGAATTTTCTTAAATTTCTACCGATTGAACACATAAGGCAATATAAGACATTAAATCACTCTGCAGCAGGCTCAAGCTGTTCTAATATAACTAGCTATTCATGATCTACATCTAAAGTTTAGTAGATAGATATTCTGAATTACTTCAGTAAGGTCCTGATTCAAAGGCTGTTTAACTCAGCGGAAGACCTCCCCGATTTCAGAGAAATATCTCTCTACATAGTTTCTAAAGCGAGATTTCTCTTCAAAATGCCATTGTCTTGTTCAACTGAAGCACTTTAAAAACACAAGTAGCTTGCTGGAAAGATGGATATGATGTTTCCATACAATGTGGTCCTTCATCTGGTTCCTTCATAGAACGACGCTCAGTGAGACATCATCCTACAGCCATATGACTTTGGTAAAACGACTTTATCCCCAGGATAGTGTTCCCTTTCCTGTCTTTATTTCTGGGAATGCAGGTAGCCTTAGGTACCTAGACAGAGATAGCTTTGGCCATAAGGAGCACTTGGAACTCAAACTGCAACCTGTATCACTGGCACTGTATGCATGTGCCAAACATCAGGGTCAGCAGAGACATATAGTATTTTTTTCTACAGGGTTTTTTTGGATTCACAATGTTTGGAGTCAAATCCCACTACTGGGAAATCACTTTACTGCTTGCAGGATGAATCCTATTCCTCTCTCCTTCAAAAATAGAAGAATTCTGTGCCCAATTTTTTGTCCAGTGCATGTTATCGGAGATATTTGCATTAGACAGTTGAAATTGTTTGAAATATTTAGTAAATTAAAAAAAAGGATATATAAAAGGCTTTTATATAAAGGCTTTAAAATAGGAAATATAATGAGGTACAATCATGTACCTTTATATTTGGATTGGTATTGTTTTAATCGTGTTGCAAGTTAGAAAGATATAATTTTAATTTAAGTGTTGCATTAAGGTTTTTAATTAAAAACATATAAGCAGGATTAAATGAATTCTCTGTCAGTTGAAACCTTCCCTAATTTTCACATTGATACACCAAGAGGTAAGTGCCACTATCAGTGAATATCAGATAAAGCTTAACTACTCATATCTTGTGGATCAATAAACCCTATTACCTAGAAATTCCTGAAAACAATCAAATTGTATGAATTAGTCCTTCAGTGGTTTCTTATGTAAACATGGGATACTGAGGTTTCACTGTTTTCTCTTTGTACATGACATCATTTTCAAGACACGTTTGTGGGTGACGCTTGTGAAGCTCACTAGTAGTTATAGAGAAACTTTATCTGGCATCACTGACAGTTTGTTCTTTTATTACCAGTAATAGGGTTATAAAGCGCATTTCTTGAATATGACACAGAATTTTACTCTAATGAAAGTTGTAAATAGACCTTTTATTTCACAATGATCTACTTGTATGCGATACAATGGAAGAATTGTATATCACATATACTAGATATTAGTATATGTATTCTGTATAAGCATCCACAAAACTATGTGAATTTCCATAAGAAAGAAGTAATTATTCAGTTTCTCAACCACACTAATCTGAAAGACCCAGTAGGAGCACTGTGAGCTCCAAGCAAGGGGCAGTTTCTAGAGCCAAAGAAAACAAAGAAACAAACAAAAACCAGCAGATATAAAATTTGCCTAGAGATACAAATAATTTACCAGTTATAATCCAAGTTGTCTTCTGTAACTGATTTTTTGTATACAACAGAGAAGACATCTTTGTGCAATAGTGGTAGTCATTGTGGAAAGCTCAAGTATGCATGTAAACATTTTCAAATACTTACATACTTCTGTGTGTCTTGGAAACTCAAGATGCTTTGGCATGAAAATCAGCATTCTAACAAATGTGGAATCCAGACTCAGACAAACACATAATGGAATCAATTCATCTTTGGTTTAAGAACTTAATGTGTTTTTCAATGGCAGACTCTATTTAGCTGCCCCTTTAAAACTGAGCATTGAGATGAATATGAGAAAACCATCAAACATATTGCATGTTTTGGAGACTCTTCTTTCTCAGTCTGTCTAAGTGGAAATACAGAAACATATGAAAGATTCCAGTTCAAGACATGGACTCAGAGAGAACTGCAGTGCTCTGGAAAATTTAAGAGACAGCTGGCAAATCAGGAGCACAAAATGTGCCATGTTCTGGACATAGTCATAAAGACACAGATGCTTAGCTTCTTTAAGTTCCCTTGTAATTTCTTTGCCAGTAGTTATAAGAAGCAAACAAGAGCTGTCTTGAGTTTTGATTTTGGTTCTGGTAGCAGGTAGCTATGTTATCTTGAAGAGGGATCATTAAATCTCAGTTTATCTTACCCTAAGAAGGCAATAATAACTTGGAAAACTAATGTTTTAATTTTAAGATCTCTTTTATCCCGAAAGTTCAAATGTGTGAGACTCGTGCTGTATTATCTGCATGAACATATCTCTTTGCCCAGGGAACCACCAGGGTTTCACCACGTAGCAGCCTTGTTGTAATGAGCCATTCTGGTGTCCCAAGCTGTCAACAGTAGAAGCTCATCAGCTGCAACCTGGATTACCCTTCCTTCTACTATAATAAGGCCCCTATGCTAAAATAAGGAGTTCTGAACAGTAACATCTGCATCATCATCATCAAAAGCCAAGATTAAAAAACATTTAGAGCTATGTTTGGGGAGGTTTGATAGCCAGGTTTTCAGAGCCCGTAATTATACTCAAGGTATGAAAAGTAAAGAAAGATAAAGATAAAAAAAAAAAAAGGAGAGAGAGAGTATTTGTAAATCACACTGGAAATAGTCAGAGATCAACTTTTACCAAATGAAGGTTTCAGTAAGTGACAGTCAGTAACAACTTCAGCAGAAGGGAAAATTTCCTAGCATGTATACATTACAGAATGAATGATTTAACCTATCTCTGAACCACTGCCAGTGCTGGGGTGGAATACAGCAGCTGTTTTTCATGGAAACTTTACACAGGATTTTCCAATAGAAAGTGAAGCATAATACTGTCTAAAAAAAATCCAGTAGGGCTGGTAACTACCATCTTCCACCTAGGAGTATGATTTCAAGCCTCCTTTGTCATTTCAGTTTTAGTTATTTGTCAGCTGAAGAATCAAATATTTAGAAATAAGTAAATCAATTGCCATGGTGAGCTAACGTACACTTAATTCTGCAGTTTGACTAAGGTGACTCTTTCTGTGTACCGTGCAACACCTACATATTTAGACCTTGTTACTTACCTCAGCGGGCACACGGGTGGGAGAACAAACACTTGAAAAAGCTACTCCATGCTCTCAGTGCTAGGTATCGGAAGTAAGACAACAGGTCACAATTGAGGTTAGCAGTGGATGCAAGTCTCTGTGTTCGGTAAGGACGCAGAAATGAGACACCTGGAGTTGTTACCATTGATGCTGCTGTTCTCCTTCCTTCCACAGAGGATGTGTTAGGGGAATACCCAGGTGACCCCTGTCCCCTTGGGCAGTGCAGTGTTTCCAACTCCTCTGAAATACCTATTTCTGAACTGAAGAATATCTGTGCTAAGATGCACAATAACATAATAGGAACCCAAAAGTCTTGTTTTACTTAAAGTTCCCTGGGATTAGAGAGGAGAGGAAGTATCTAGTCATGTGCAAAGTCATGGGGAAAGCTTTCAACAGATCAGTGTGTGAGTGTGGGGAATCCACCTCATGACATGCTTTAAAGTGTGACCCAAAGGTTTCAACATTTATGTTGTGTGGTCACAGGAAATGGAAGAATGACAAGCAACAACACATTAATCCTGCTGACAATCTTATTCTGTTAATTGGGATAGATATCTATTTGGATTGTAAAAGTCAAATGCATGAATGTGTTGATATGGATTATCCCAGAGTTCATGCCACAGGGAAAGAAAGGGAGAGCACTTGACTGGAAGGAGAGAGGGAAGGAGCATGAGCCAGTCTGCAGCCCCCACACTGTTGTTCACTGCAGAGCTATTCCAGCTCATTTAAAATGGCTCAGTGATGGGTTTTTCATGACCTCCTCTGGGAGATTATTCAATGGAATTGCAAATCTCAGAAATGGGAAGGGTAAATATTCCCTCGGTTAATTTAATTAAGCTATTCTCCATTCTTGCCCTTTCACAACCTACCAATTTCTCTCTTTCCTTAATTTACACATTTTTCTTCCTAAAGCTATGAATGGCTGCTGGCCTGCATGAGGGGAGGGGGAAATCCTTCTTGCCCTGGCCTGCGTATTGATGCTCCGTCACTGTGCAGGAGCAAGCAGAGCTCCTCCAGATGCTTCTCACAAATTAGATAGGGTGCCGGGGCTCTGGGCTCCGTGCGGAGCAATTTTCTGTGTGAAGAAGCCACCTTGGGTATCTTCACACTGGGCTCAGGAGGATAAACACAGTGTCTGTGATGGACGTGAGATGAGCTCGGCTCTGTGGGGCAGCTGAGGCAGGTAAAGACTAAGGGCTTCTGGAGGAGTCCCCGGTGAGAAAGCTGCCGACCGGCGTGAAAATCACAGAAGCTGAAAGGGACACGGGACCCTTCATGGCCAAGGCCTCCAGTAATGTCATCTGAAGCATGCAAACGGTGTCAGGGAAAAAGATCAGGGAATATTAAATCTAAGATTCTCACAGCAATATTGCCTCTGTTGCTTGGTTACTTGTTAGGCCGTTAATTTGCTGCTTTTATAGATTCAATAGGCTACAGTCTGCTGCCTTTATAATTACTGGAATCTGATTGCCTTCATTTGATCCAGTAGAAGTATTAAAATTATACTCCAGTGTCACTGAGAGCATAATTCAGTCATTATGTGTGGGGGTGAGTTAATGGCTCTGTACACATATGAACAAGAAAGACAACGCTCTGCTCTCTCTGCCACACTAGTGTTGAGAAACTAGCATGAAATGAACAGGATGGCAGGAAGTGAAGGGATTCACCCCACTTTGTCCCAGCCAGCCAGTTTAACAGATCCAATAGCTTTTGCCCTAAATACCAACTTTATAAGAATTTTCTTAAAATTCTCTTTTGCACTTCCCGGCTTCCCTTCCTTGGCTAAAATCCAACTCAGAATGTTAGCAGATTTGATGGTTTGAAATAGGAAATCACTGTCTCTGGAAAAAAACAAAACAAAAAAAAAAAAAACAAACCCCCCAAAAATCCACTCTAATCAGAGTCAGATCCTGAAGCTGCTGCAGCAATAAAGTCAGTGGAGTTACATCAATGTCAAGCAATTATAAATAAAAGAAGAACTAAGCTCTAAATGCACTCAATAGGATTTGACCTTTAATGCCCTGCTGCTAATACCACAACCATGCTTCTCCTCAGGCCTCCACTCATGCTCTTTGTTTCCTGTTTCTCTTTCTTCTTGGTCCCAGTCATATCCATGTGTCCATCCAATGGCCTTGTCCTGCAACAAATGTTTTTTCCCCCATTTGCTCTCTGTTTTTTAGTGTCTTCTTAGATTTATTAGATGATAAAAGCTTGTCAAACAGGCTCTTTTCTGCTCTTTACTACCCTCAAACTTTCCTTCCCACCTGCTTTAAACACCAGTGCTTTTCTCTTGCTTGTCTCCTGCTGGCACTGGTACCTGTACTTGCATCTGAGAAGAGCAAGCTCTGTTTCTTCAGCTTCAGTAAATGGGTCCTTTCAGCAGGGGAGGAGTAGAGAATAGCATGGCAGTCACAAGAAGATACTTTTAAAATTTTCCAATAACAAATGAAGGCACCAGTATCTGGTGGCCAAATAAGAGAGTGTAAGAAGAGATGGCACATCTCTCCCAAATTGCTAAAGAGCAACTTCCTGTGACAAGTAATGTGCAACGTTTTCTAATAAACTACATCGAAAGTCCAGCATTTTTCCCTTCAGGCATAGATATTTTTTTTTTCTTTGTAAATTGCGCTGGTGACCTTTCTAACATATAAAAATAGAATGTTCTTATAGAAAACATATGTTTTTTCGTAGTATTAAAATTTGGAAACATATTAGTGATGTGAAGATATTTCTTTGGACAGTATAAACAGGTTTTATTCTGAATTGATGCACTGTAGTGGGGGTACAGCCTTATGACAGCCTACTCTCCAAAATATTAAGTAACCACAGAAATTTAAATAAATGCTAACAACTACCAACCATTTAAGTACCTATTCGGAATTATTTTTGCTGCAATGCTCACCGTATCATTAATTCTTTTGTTGTTGTTTCCACGTATACTATTTACACACTTTTGTGCTATTTTGCAAAGAATGACCTTTACCAAGGCTGCTGCTGGGTTTGAAGAAAATGCCGTTTTGCTCTGGAGTGAGGCGGGATTCAGGTGGGAAAGGTGGCTGCTCCGCAGTCCTCGACTTCCTTCTTCCCAGCTCGGCTGCGCAGCCTTGGCCTGGCTGGACATGAGGGTGGCTGCCCCTTCTCAGCCAGTGTCACCGCTGAGGGCTCCTGTTTCCTTTTCACGTCCTAATGAAGTGGCAGGAAACGAAGGGCTTGCATGCAGTTTACTTCCATAGGTTGCAATATTGCCCTCCTCCCTGTACCCCCTAAGTTCCCCAGAAGTTGCAGGCTCATTGTGAGAGGTACAAAAGTATCTGACAATGAAAAGGCGGTACAATCTCATTACGTCATTGGCCACCCTGTATTCAAGACCTTTTGGAGAAGACTCTCTTAACAGGCAAAGTTGAAAAGATTAAATGGGAATTTCAAAGAAGAGACTTGCCAAGTCTTCTAACATGTGTGCCATGAGCGCCCTAGGTGAGTGCAGATGTTTGGCAACCTCTTCCCCTCGTGCCCAGGGCCTTGTGTGCCCACTTGCAAGGCCAGTGCCAGCACAGTGCAGCCGTGACCCTGTCCACGGGAGGAAGATCGGGGTGAGGAAGAGTTGTGAGGAAGTCCTGTCGGGGGCTCCCCATCCTCACGCTAAAGCTGAAGCCCTGGCCCCTGGTCCTCCCCTGAGCTCCACCACATCTATGCCCCTGCCAGGTCACCACAGACTGGAGTTGCTGGCTTCATACTGCACCTCATCACCAAGGCCTTTTCCAGCCCCCAGCACTAGCAGCGGTTGTGGTTTCCCTCTTGTAGGGCTCCAAAATTCAAGAGTCAGTTGGACAGTACTGAGGGGTTGGATGGCCTGTGGGACGAGGCTGATGAGGAAAGAAAAAGTCCACGTCCCCAGATGTGCTATGAAGAAGTTTAACCAAGTAGAGGGAATTATAAAGAACAGACATTACAGAGAATACCTAGTATCCTGAAGAAAGGTCACTTAAATCTGCTTTGATTCCTTAAGACATTCTCTGTGTGGGACTTTTGCTTGTGATTTAACACACAGCTTCTGCAAGGGGCATACAGAGGCTTCCACTAGCAACACATTTTATTCTGATGGCATTGCCTCCACAATCTGCTTTGCTCCCTTCCTGGAAAGTAAGGTGTGTAGAAAGGAAATTGGTGACTAAGCTCAAAGACTGGACTGCAGCAAAGAGGGGTGGGTTGTGACAGCACCCAAAAGCATCAGACGTGGCAAAGTGAGGAATCTCTGTTCCCCTGAGCTGCTAACCGAAAGGATCCTACTTGGGATATTTTGCTGTCGTTTGTTTAGCAGGTGGATAATTGTTTTTTCAGGTGGAAACATATTTGCCCTCTTTCTGAAAAAAAAAAAATCATAAAACTGTTCTTCCTAATTTGAATATTTAATTTCAGTGCCAAGATAAAAACCTAGATATTTGTAAATGAATGGATAGAAACCAGGTAGTTACTTATAAATATGTCTTCTTAGCATGCTTGTCAACTCATTTATTTTTGAATAACTAATTTCACTCATTTATACATAAATCAGTACATGATTTAAGAGGGGTTGCATCACTGAAAAAAACAAAGTTAATTTTATTTGTGAACTTATTATTAAATATTCATAATTAAATATTTTTCCTGCATTTAGTCACTTTTGATCAGTACTGATCTGTTTAATGCTTAACATATGCTTAACCTCATATGATTTAAAGAGTCCTATTAACTTTGATAGGACTGTTCACTGTGCATAAGCAAGTGTGAAAGTCTTAGTGAGATCTGATGCCAAGTCCTTTGCTGTCTAACTCTTGGCAGGAGAATGACCCAAGGCTGGACTGGAATCCAAGGAAAGGAAAAAAAAAACATGTCTGCACTCATTGTTGCTGTTCTCCTGAGTCATACAGATTCTAAAGTTATTTTAAAAGCTATATACTCTTCAAAATTAAGGAGTATATTAAAATGGTCAAAATATTTATTTTAATAGAATTATATGTAATTATATGACTCTTTGTTTTTCTGTCCTCATTGAAAAGTATTGTTCCTTAAGAGAAAATATTTTTGTGGTTACCCTCAAAGGAGTATGATATCTGTTCACTGAATAATAGAAAAAAAAAACAAAAAACACAAAAATTCCCTGCAGTGCTTGATGGCAGCGCAGGAGTAACAGCATCGTGTTTCGGTTTGAACAGCTGCTATGGTTATAACTAGACCTGGCACTCCTTCCCGAATACATAAACAGAATAGGCCAAGACAAGAAGACGTGATTCAGCAGTGTCCCTGGAAAGACTTTTACGATCTCTACGGAAGCTGCACCTGTGCACCCATATAGGCGTCACCCGAGGAGAATTACATTTTCAATAAGTCTTACACAGGCAAATAAAATTCGTTCTTTTTTGGTAATTCTGCTTCCCGTTGTGTTACTGACCTTGGACACAGTTTTCAGCTTTCCAGTATTTCATCTCCTACGTAAAAAGACTTTAGCAAAACCTAATCGTCACAGAGTGCTTGGGCAGACTTCTGTGGAAGTGCCCAAGTGTAAATTGAAGGCAGAATTTAGCATGCAGCTCTTCCGTGGTATTTTGGGGTTCTCAGATGACATTTGGCTAAAATGAAATAAAAGTATGCAGATATTGGATAACATTTAATTAACTGAAGTCTTTTGCTATTTTAAGAAACAGCTCGTTAACACACAGGATTAGCAGAAATACTCTGCTTGTAGAAGCCAACGGTTTCCTCAGGCAGAGCAGGTCTCTTCTCATCCTGAGAAGCCTGTAAATTCCTCCTGTACTTTGTGAGTCATCCCAACTTCTCATATTTTGTGTCAAGCTTTTTACTTTGCTTAGCCCTGCAGAACCACTGCAGCTAACACTGTAAGACGGAGTCTCTTACTTTGTGGACCCGTATGAGTAGAATTGCTTAGTAGTTTAGGTCTCCTTCCAAAACTGCACTGATGTCCAAAGACTTTTAGAAATCCAGCTTCACTTGCTGCTTGCAAGGGCAGGCTGCTGACTAGAAGATAATATATTAGCTTCTCTACAGCTTTTCTGCACTGATTTTTGTTCATATTTCCCAAAGCATTTAATTTACATAGAGAGTTAAGGATCATAACAGTTTATATTTCAGATTTGAAAGCTGAGCCAAAAAGTGACAAAACGATTCCTGCAGACTCATTCAGCAAGCCAGGCTGAAAGACAAATTTGCCTGACTAAACCATATTGGTCTATATATATATGTATATATATATATATATATATACACCTTATTTATGAACAGCTGTGCCTACCAGAATCTATTATTTATATTTCCACAAAACTTATGTTCTCCACTGTAGCAGATATACTAAGAAGGCAGAATTGCTGTCATTTTTATGTGAGTATTGTGATTAAGTGGGGTATTATAGATGATAATGAAGCAGCCTTGCAGATAGACATTAAGCAAGGATCTTTGTAAAGCCATTTAAAATCAGTTCCTTTAAAAAAAACTGAAACAAGAGGATGTGGCTCATGGAATGTCAGGGATAAAGTCACTCAGATGAGAGTCACACCAGTATCACTGACCCCACAGCACTGCACGTTTTCAAGCGAGCAGCACAGTTTACATGCACGTGCTGTGCTGCTGAGCCCTCCTAACTACCCTACTTAGGGAGAACCTGTCACCTGCCCATAGCAGCAGCCTGAGGTTTTCACCGATGACAAGTAAATGTTGAGAAGCTTAGAGGACTGGCCACGGGCCAGAATTCCAGCATAAGCTGGCACTCCAGTAAAGGCAACAATAACAAAACGATGGAGAGGTGCATGCAAGGGGTGAGAACTGCCCCAGAAATGACGGCTGCCAACCTGTGGAGCTCCCTGCCACGGCAGGGGTGTGCACAGGGCTGCTGGTGAATCCAGCTGTGACGCACGGCCTGCGACTCACCTAGGTTTGCAGAGGCTGTGGTGTGGCTGGCACGAGATGGTAAAATGGGCTGTGCAGAGAATAAGTGCAGAAACTAACCAGGATTCACCGAGGACACAGAAATTTGTTCTTGATTTGCATGAAGTGGCCAATGTCTAAAGGATGGATTAGCATATCTCTAATTTTAACTAGAGGGTTGTAATTAGTGTTTTCAGAAAATATGGTAAGTGCTGCAGGCTTTGCAAATAAGGAGGATCCAGTTCCTCAGTGGCCACCTGGGGGCATAAGCCCAGTGGGCCAGTAGGATGAGGCCTAGTCACAGGCCTCGTCACTAGGCACTGTCACCATAAAACATCTGGATCTGTAGGAAATAACAACTTTGAAACAGAGTGCCCTTTCTGCTCTCTCAGAAAACAACTTGATTTTCTCTCAGACAGTGCAGGCAGCATTCTGATTTTTCCCCCCAAGCAACAACAGATGGATGTGAAAGAAGTTCCCACTATTATAACAATATTTCAGGCCCTCAATTGTTTCCTCCCTTTCAGTAAACGAGGAGCTGATTTCACCCAAGGCAGTTTTTCCTTCATAGTCTTTCACAGACCTAGAATCTATGGTGTGTTTACCAAACAGCTCTTGTTGCCAGCTGTTTTATCTTTCCGTTTTCTCAGCTTCAGGAGTCCCACATCTCAACACAGAGTCATCCCGCAGCCCTCACACAACCGCCGTCCTCGTCACGCACCGAGAGGCAGGAAAAGGCCCAACGGCTCCTCCGGTCTCGAGTGGCTTCCCTTGGAAGGGAGAGCACCCCAGTAATGCTGAAAGATGAAATTATAGCACTGCAGTGTGTTATTGGCCCCTGAAAAAATATT
>JAVCKT010005633.1:0-19069 GCA_032273925.1 Rhynchotus rufescens | reverse complement strand
TTGTGACAGAGAAGTGATTGGGAAGTGAACTGAGTTGTGTTTTATGGTATTTTTATAAATGATGTTTTTGTTTTCATACACATCTGCCTTACCCAGTTAATCTGGTCACCAGCCCCAGGCAGGCTTCTCTGGGTAAAAGTCAGAGATCTTCACCATTTAACCACTGCATTTTGAATCACTCTTCAAGCTATAGCTATCACCTTGAAATCCATTAATTTTACTTGAAGGACAGTTTTGCTGGTTTGTTTTTATTTATGGCTCTGCAGTATCACACAAGTAATTTTAGGATGTGTGCAAGGACAAGATGATTTCCTGGCTTGTATGTGGAGCGTTCCCTGGGTCTGTGCTTTTGCTGCTCAGCTTGTGTGGATGAAGCAGCCAAAGGCTCAGATCCCTCCAGCAGAGCCACCGAAACATCAGCCTCCCTCTCTGGCCAGTAACTTCCTTGCAAAGCAGTAACAGCTTTGAAACTCTGTTCTGTACTCTTCTTTTTCTTGCTGCCCTGGACGGAGGCTTTAGTGGAAACAGAAAGTTGCTTAGAAAAATATTAGAAAAAAAAAAAATAAGTTGCAACTTACAATCAACTCTAGATAGATTTTTTTTTTTTGAGGAGTGTCTTTTTTTCTGAGTAAGACTAAATTACATATAATGTTAACACAGTTTTCTGCAACAGTGTAAATAAGTTGTTAACATGGCACTTCATTGCTATAATATTTCAATGCTACCAGCAGGCTTGATGGGTCTGCAATAAATGTTTTATTATTTAGGAAAAATATACAAGTTGCAATGTGCCATGCTCATTCATGCTGTAAATCAACAAAGATCAGCAGACTGAATAGCAAAATGAAAAGCTTATTTGGAAAGTGACACAAGCTTTCAGATGAGCAGGGATGGCTGAAGTTAACTGCATTCATTTTTCTTTGCTTGTCACAGTTGCCACTTGAATTTCACTGCTAAAGATTGGGGTAGTTCTGCTTTATGAAATTATCTCTCCAGAAACAGCATTTGCATTTATATGGGCTTAGTTATAATAAAGTTAAACCTAGCACATTCCCTTGCATCCACAAACAAACAAACTGTCCAACTAACCTGAAGCCCCCAGGTTAGAATAGGGCTTATCCTTCAGTTTTCCCATATCGGGAGCTGACGGATCCCGCTGGCTGCTCTGAAGGTCCGTAAGCAGGAACCAGCCAAATGGGGCAACTCGGAGCTGCGGTGAAACAAGGATAAAGTTGCTTCAGTTTTAACTAACTGCTCTGTCCCCACAGGAACAGTGAAGGGGGAAGAGAGGCTGGATCAGGGCTGCCCAAGGGGCAATTCCTGCACTGGAAGCACCCAGCTCCAGGCCTGCTGCTTCTCTTTCCCTGTCTCTGTGATATGTGAAATGGGGATATATGAAAACAAAACCTCCTCTTGGTAAGGGAGGGAGAAAACACATAGGAGTGTGCGGGGTGGGGATGAGTCAGGATCAAGCATCCCATGCTCAGCTGTGGGCTGAGAAAGGACTTGAGGTTTTCTAAGCCAAGTTCAGACATATTTTTTGTTCAGAAAGGAAAGCAGAGAATGCAAAAAATGCTGGGACTATTGGAGAGAGAAAAAAAAAAAAGAAAAAAGGGGAAAATAAAAGAGCAGATCAGTAAGCCCACTGGGAGTGGGGAGGTGAGAGACCCTCCCTGGGGCATGTGCAAGTTAGTTAACATGAAGGAGTTGGTCAGCTCAAAGGAGACTTTTTTTTAATATGTACTTTTGTATTTTTTTTCTTTAAACACTTCATTACTAAACTGCCAGTGTACAAGGTGTTTCAAAGTCTGGCTTGGCCATGCCCTAGCCAGGCTTCTTCCAAAGGGAGGAACTCGACTGTGTTTTAAAACTGCTGCTTTAACTTTTTAATCACAGAAATGTTGGGAGGATTACTGCATATCTAGTGAGTGAGAATCCCTTGGAAGTGGCATGTTATTACCCCAGATTTTTTTTTCCTTATTGAATTAATCAGAAAAGGGAAATGATTTTGCCCCCCTTGGAAATGTGATAATGAGCACTTTGTTTACGAGAAAGGTCTACATGAAAAAATTTAATTTGGAGAGCTGCATCTCAGACTTGCTTCAGACAGAATTACCTGAAGCTTTTGTCATCATAATTATCCAAAAAAAGATGAAAAAAAAACAGCCTCTAAAAGAGTCACTGAGATAATCCATGCTGTAGGTTTTGAATTTATTTGTTTCACAGAAAAAAGTTTTGCTTCGGAGCTAGCCATTTATATGCCAAGGAGAGCCCAATTAAGATGACTGAATTGCAAGTGTCATAAAATAGCGAATGCAAAGGACATTTAATTATAGCTGTGCTGCCAGGCACCGACATAACAAAAGAAAAAATGTTCACCTACAATACAAAGTACTGCCTAACACGCCTGGTGTAATAGAGAGGTGATATATGGTCTAAGTACACGTTCTTAAACAGTTCGAAAATCTGTATCTTTTCATTTTCAGAAAGATGTTTCCCAATTACCCACACAGTTTAAGAAAAAGTAATATTTTGTAATATGGAAACCTTCAACTTTGCTTGCAGGTTGAAGAAAAAGCATCCTGGATTAAGACAAAAAGGTTGCCTAAGAAAATGGATTCATGACACAGAGAAACGTGTAATTGATGCGTGCGGCTGTCGGGATGGTAAAATAACAATAGCAGCCATTAGAGATGAGAGCTGTAACAAGTCAGGCAGTGAGGCAGGATGTATTTTATAGGTCATCTGGGCTCCATTCACATCTACAGGTTGCTATTCCTTCTCCATACTTGAAAGCATTTAATGGATTATTATAAAAGGAAAAAGATGGTATGCAATAATGTTTTAAATTGAAGCTCTGTGTATATATCACTACCGTGCGACTTCTAAATGAATGCCTCATTGTTAAAATTCTCCCCTGGCATACCTGAAAGTTTGCCAGAGCATCAAGAAATTAAAACAATGAATTCACCAGCAGAAAAAGTAAAGGACCCTAAACAGTACAGTAGAAATAGGTTTTCACTGCATGCACAAATATAAATAAACAGAGCTTATGAAGAAAGACTTTTCCAAAGGTGTTATTTTCAAGGAAGATAAATTGTTTTTATTCTGTGTTGTTTTGTAGTATTAAGAAAAAAAGGATATTTTGGAAAGAGATTTAAGAGTTAACAAGTAAAACTGAAGGTGTGTGATACTGCAGTCAAATTCAGAATCCCTGCTTGCCTGGAAAATGCTTCTTTCCTATCAGAATTGGTATGAGTTAAAGGGTGGAGGATCTTTCCTGCCTTGCTTCACATGAACATAAAAGTTTTAATGCTTCTTTTAATGGATAGTATTTTACAAATGTAATGGAACATAATTTTACCAGGTTTCCCTAAGGGAAAGTCATGGCATGATTACACAGGCAGCCCCATCTCATTTAGTATAATGCTTACAATATACATGCAAATATACTAAGGCAGCTCAAGTTATAGACAGATTGAATGGCATCCAGATAATCACGGAGCAGTACAGATGCTGAAGGGAGCTTTGCCACAGAGCTGTGCGTTAAATGGCTGATCCCTGGCAGCAGCACGTGCCGTCAGGTGTGTTTCCATGGTATGCGGGAGGCTCCATGTGCATCGGACACTTCTGGCGGTGGCGGGTCAGGCTGGACATGCGAGTTTGGCCATTTCCAGCCTGCTGATGGTGGGGCGTATTAGGCGGCTGCAGAGGCAGATCCAGAACGGGAACTGTGCCGCTGGCTTTACCCGGGCGCGCGCGGGTGCTGCCGGGTGCCCGTGCAGCAGCCGGGGCCGCACGTCGCGGGGCCAGTCGGGCCGTGTCGGAGCGGAGCCCGGCGTGGCAGAAACGGGAATGTCGGGCCGGGAGCCTGCGCGACGACTCCTAAGCAGCCTTTTGGCAAGGGCTTCAATAGAGATTTGAGTCATAAATGAATAACGCGTACAGGAGCAGCAGTAATGAGAAGTGAAGCACAGAAGCTCAATACTTCTCAGTATCAGATTTATCTTAGACTTTCCTGCTATTAGGAGCTATAATCCATAAGAAATCGCAATGAATATATTAGTGCAAAATATATATTCCAGCTTGTGTGTTGCCTAAATCTGCCTTAGAGGAAACTGGTAAGCACAATACTTAACTAGGTATCTTTTTTTTGCGTGGTGGATAGTGCTGTTTTCAGATGCATTTGGAGCTGAACTGGATTTAGTGATCAAGGAGAATATTTGTTTAAAATATTTTTTCCTTCGTTTTCTTTACATTTCTTTTTGTCACAATTACTTGGCAATAGATAGAAATGTGAATTAATTTCCTTCATAGTTAAGGGTAAAAATTATCATCCGGATAAACTAACACCTGTATCAGTATCAGATTGAGAAGATGTTTGCTCTTGCTTGTTCATTAGCTGGCATTTCATCTGTACGCCTGAGATGGGTAAATTCCAGAGTTCATCCTAGTTAACCCCTACAAATTTATCCTCAGTTTAGTGACAAGAGGAACTCTGGAGCTGGGCTTCCTCACTAGCCGCTTCAGGAAGGCAAAGTGGACAAATTCTTTCCATCTTTAGAGCACAACCTCTCTCCTGATACGGCCCTGTTTGCCTGTATTTGCCTATCTAAAATGCAGTTTTCAAATGGGCTGTAACACCGAATTAAAGTTTGCTAACTTGCTTTTCGAGTTGAGTAACAATTTACTATAAGCATAGTAAATCAGTGAATTTGCCAGGTGCCCTGTGCTCTGGATGTGCTGCTTTCTTGCGTAGCACAGAGGGATGTCTGTGGTTCTGCTATTTGTGAGCAGCTTTAGCTTTTTAAAAGACATTTGTAGACCAAGCAAACAGGTGATGTATTTAAACACCAGGCAGAAATATAGTAGAGGAGATTTTGTTTAACCAAGGATTCTGACAAGTGTAGGAAAACTCAGATGAATGAGTAAGTATGAAATATATACAGCAAAGCTAGGATGCTTTAAGCTCCTCAGTGGATGATCTAATTCAAAAGGAAAATGGCCTTAGTTCATGGTAGCTTAATCCTCTTTAGCAGTAAAGTCAGACCACTTTGCCACTCAGTGAGAATATCCACGCAGGAATTGAATGTATTAGAACTTACATGAATTATCATCATGGGTTTAGTTGATTTAGCTTAACTTTCTTGACTGATATCTCATAGAAAAACCTGCAGCCAGATACTTAGGGTACAAGCTCTATTTGAAGTGTAGTCATGCCCTTGCATTTGATGTGGGTTTTAGGTAATCACATTAAATGGTACGTGAGAGCTGTTTGATAGCGTGTTCGTAGACATCTTGATCCTGCAGGGTAACAAAAAGTTAATTCTCTCTTTGCAGCTCTGGAAAGCCTCAGAATAAGTGCTCAGCATCTGCTTGCTTGTGTGTTGGGCACTGCAGTGGCCAGCAAGTCTTTAGGCATCTTGGAATCTTTGGCCTGAAGTTCATGCAAAATAATTTCTGTGGTTACTTTTAGTTCAGTCTATTAGCTGTGCTTTTGTGCAGGACAAAGATAATTCTTCAGCAAACAATAGGAAGCACCAAGGAAACTTTGTCTAACACCATGATGATATCAGCAGAACGCCGCGCGTCTCTGAACTGAGGAGGGTTGGATGTGCGACCCATGGGGACCCATGTGTGACCCATGTGGGACCCATGTTTCTTTGGAACAGCTTTCTTAGAGGGAATGATGTCTCTTTTGATGTTTCTGTTGATGTTTCTATTGATGTTCTTTCAGGTAAATGGCAAGGACCAATGGGACAAAACAGCGTTGGAGGCATGCAACGGTGTGCAATGCTGGCAGACACCAAAATTACGGAAATTCACTTTTCAACAACTTGGAGCACACGGGGTACTAGCAGCAGGGACATCCCAAGGCAGAGAGAGTCTTGGTTGTTGCTTGTGATGAAACTGCCCACCATGGCAATTCCAGATGTCCTCAGAAGCTGCTTGCTGCCTGGATGGTAAGTACCAGCCTGCTCCAGGACGCTGGTGGTGGCTTGTGAAGTTGCAGGGCTTGGAAGGCACCACAGCCCTTTCTTGGCCTTCCACACCAGCCCTTGGCGTTGGGCACAAGAAAGCAGTATTATGATTAGGTAGTGTTAGGGTGCTCAGCCTCCATGGGCTGTTGGTGTGGGATGTGCCAGAGCACAAGGGACTTGTCATCTTTGTGGCTTAAGAAACCTTCTTCTGCTTGATACCTGTAAGACAGAAGGGGGCTGCCCAGAAACATGGTGAGCCTGAGAGAGATGTTCCATTCCCCAGATTGCTGTTCCCAGGGAAGGAGAGCACGAGCTGTGTAGATGGTGCTGAAAAGGTCTCCATTGCTCCAGAATCTCTTAAGGCACCAGTGCATTGTCTTTTATCCAGATTCTTCTTTTCTTCACACATGAAGTTACCTGAAGTTCAGTGTACATCAGAAGCAGAGTTCCTAGCTATTCTAAGAGGAATAATATTTTTGTATAGATTTGCTTAAATCTGTCTTTCTTATTTGTACAGCCTCATTTGAACAGTTTTGTTCAGATGAGTTTGGCCTGAAACTGAGGGCACTAATAAATTTGTCATATAAAAGCATTCCTGGTATTTGAGGCAGTGGAGGAGTCAGTTTGCCATGCCTTATGTTATTTTTTATTATAACAGTGTTTGCACCGTGCCTTTTTGAGTTAATGCATAACTACTCAAGTTGGCTAAAAGTGTATGGCATTAATGAAACTGTGAGCCACATAAAAGACTAAATTGCTTTTTCTCTTTCTATAATTGCCATTACAATAAAAGCTGCCTTTACTGTAAAATTTTTCAGGGTTAACCCCTGCAGAGCTCCCAGCATGATGAGGGAGAAGTGTGATTAGAGGTGTGGATGGGAGGAGGAAGGAGGGGGAGCCGCTGAGCAGAGTCGTTAGGGGAGCTCAAGGGCTGCAGGCAGGCAGGGGCAGAAGCTGAGATGCTGCCCCCAGCAGCAAGAGGATTTGGGTGCAAGGGTGATACCTTGGCACTGCCGAGCCCGGCGCCGCCTCCCTTCCTGCTCAGCAGCCGTGCTCAGCTGCAGGAGGGCCCTGATGGGAAGGCAGTGGTGGGGACAAGTGTGGCTGCAGATCTGGAAAAAGGGGAAAGTGTTTTTGTATTCTGTGCGGTGGTCACTATTTTGACCACTGGGCAAATGTGGCCTAAAGACTTTGCAGTGGGAAGGCAGGTGCTGCCATCGTGGAGCTACAGCTCCTGGTTTACGGCTGCTTCTTTCCCCTGGGACCTCTGGCCACGGTTCTTCTAGCAGCCATGCTCTCCTTGGAGGCCTATGCTTCAGCTGGGCTGCTGCTTGTCCACACTGATCTCTGGAGGCCTCTCTTGCTCTCTCCTACAAAGCATATGAAGATCTTCCAGGTCAGGTCAAGCCATATCCGTGCACATTTTATGATCTGTGGTTGGGTTTCTTTGGTGAGTGTCAGGAAAATGGTTCAACCCTACCATCTTCCAATTGCAAGACTAAGAGCACCCTTTTGTGGCCCTTTGTCCTCCTTATTTCTCTTCTTTCCCCTCTGTTCCCCTAAGGCACTTGTCATGTTTTTGTGCTGTCACCCTTTCCTTCCTCCTTGCCCCAGCGCAGGGTTTGCTCTCGGAGAGCTTTCCTCCCTCGCTTGATGGGCGCCCTGCTGCGCTTGGAAGTCCGATTGGCCTGACTCTCGGGGGACAGCCGGGCCCCTCTGAGAAGCTGGTCCAGGGTAAAGGAAAACAAAGCTCTGAGAAGCTGGTCCAGGGTAAAGGAAAACAAAGCTGCCCCGATGGCTGTTCTGGCACGGCTGAGGGTCTGGGGTTGCTGATGGGATCCACGAATGGGCACAGCCCTGGAAACTGCTGTCGAGCCGGGACAGGCATCCTGCACCAAGAGTTCTCCTCCTGCAGGAAGGGATTTGTCAGCTCGGAAGTGTCTGCTGCGCTGGGCACGGGTAAGTCTGGTGATGTGCCGGGTAGCGGGCTGAGCGCCCTCAGGTACCTGCTGCTGCATTGGGCCAGCACGGGGAGGAACCACAGCATGGGGAGGAACCACAGCATGTACTGTGGTGGCTGTGGACTGGGCATCTCCTCCTGCTGTTACTGCTAGGCACACATATATCTGCTGGTACAGGCAGACAGCCACGTGCTTAGGTATCGGGTAATTTGCGTCCCAAACTTGGAAGCAAGAAAAGCTTGTCTTGTAATATAGAGGATTGCTGGAACTTAGAAAGGATATCCACCAAACGCCCGTGGGCATTAAACTGGTATTAGAAATCCACTTGAGTTTTTAAAAATGAAATCAACATTATGATCTGAGGGTCTGTCTTTTGGAGAGAGATTGAAGATTGCAGTATTTGCACGGTCACGTAATATGAATGCTATCAAACAATAGTGATAAACCCTGCTTTCAGCACTCTGTGATTTGCTTTTAATATTTACTTTTTTTATTCCCTTTATGTTAGAACGGAAAATACTTCTGAGACTGTGGAGAATATTAGAATTTTTAAATCTCTTAAATACCATTTCATCTGGAAAAAAAGGTTTAGAATAAGTAACCTGCCGTGTTAGAAAAGGTTGCTAATTATCTGAATTTCACTGTGGCTTAATTAGCAGCATCCATGGTGGAACGTGGGAGGTGGTGCTTATCACCTGCCAAGGAAAAAAGTTGTCTTTTGGAGGAAGGTAAGTGATGTCAGCCAAAATACAGCCTGATTTTAGACTGTTCAAAAACATCTCTTTTAAAATCTTTCAGTGGGCAGAGGTGAGTGGGTCTCACACAACTAAGAGCACAGAACAGATGTGTTTGCATCTTTGCTCTGGGCAGCATCGAAGGCCCCGAGTGCTCAGTGGGAAATGAGGTGGTTCTTGCTCGGGGTGCTGCTGGGCAAGACACGTTGCATCCAGCAACAACTTGCAATTAAAAGAGAAGTTGAAACAACTGGGCGTGCAAATTCAGGAATATCAAACTGTGAGCCCCAGTGCGAGTTGGTAGAAGCAAAATATTTCTAACAACGTGCACTCCATCCTGATGTTGTGCCTTCTTTGCTGTCCCTGTTAACAGCTTTAATAAATGTTGCCTCTAATTCTTTTTGACTATATCTTATAGCCAAGGGAATTCAGTTCACATAGTGGTCGTTCATTACGGACAGCTCTGCCTGTATCAGTTGGATGCACAGGAAAGCGGGAATCATGTTAATTAGATGATGGGTCTGAGTTGGAAGTCATTGGGGTCAGCGAAAAGGCAGTTTTTAATGTGCTGGATCAAGCAAAACAACTTTAATGGCTATCTTAGACTAGGTACCCGTTCTGTAATCCAAGATATTAATTTTGTCACCTCTTTCATGAATTTTCAAGATATTTTTATACTACTTCCAAAGTTGAAATGCAGAAACCTGACAGGTAGGGTAGGCAGTCTGCTGAAACACAGAAGTAGTTAGGATCTTAATAAGCATTTCCACATTCATAAAGGTGTTCTAGGCTGCTTCTGCTTAGAAATGAAATTATTTTCATAGCAAGGACCATATGTAATATATTTCTGCTTTGGAATGAAGAGGATAAAAGGTGACATTCATTTTTTGTGACTACCTTATATTTTTTTAAAAAACCATGTCGCTTATGACTGAACAAGTTACTTTGTTTCAAAAATACAAAATATTCCATGAACAAGGTTACAGACTAAAAGGTATTTTGGACTTGTGCCTTATGACAACTTCTGTAGTGGTTTTGAATGTATTGCGCAAAGCAGAGAAAAACACAATTATTCTATAGACAATAAGTGAATTACCTTTTACCAGCTTAGCCCATGAATGCTAAGCCATCCAGAAAGAATAAGTTGGAGAATGCCTTCTTATTTATTCTTGATATTTTTGCAATAAATATCATTTAATAAGTGTTAGACACCATTAACTAGCAGTAAGGCACTATTGAGTAGCCTTTTTGTAGTTCAGATTAATTTTCCTCAGTATGTGCTTATTCTGCACATAGGTACCCCTGCTGTAACACACTTTATCCAGTGAACCAGATGGGCTTATAGAAATGGTAAGTTAAACTAAAGCCCTCTACCCCCAAGTTCGTTAATCTAGACGATCAAGAAGATACGGAAACATTGTTATCACAAGATGAACATATTTCACAAAGTAATATCTGCTCTGACATTCTGATTTTCAGATTTGCAAAATAACCCAAAAAGAAAACCTGCAAATGGAAAACCTTAATTTTGTGAGATACTAAAGATCACGGACTCAACAGAGAGGTTAATTTATGACATATGGTAATTTCATCCCTCTCCTGTTAACTTTTCTTTTGTGCCTAAATGTCTTGTTTCTGTTTCTCTTCTTTTCCATCCCACAGAAGCTAATGGCCTCACCAAGGCTTCCCCTGCTGAAACTGCTTGCTGCTCCACAGGTGCTGGTTGTCCTGTTCTCTCATATTGTCTAGTTGATTAATGTAGTAACTTCATCCCAGAACATTTTTTCGCAATGTGCTTTAGCTTCATTTTGCAACTACTGCTTCAGACTTAAGGAATGGCTTTTTTTTTTTTTTTTTTTATCTTTGTCTATTTTTCTCCCAACTATAATAGCTGGTCTCATAAAATACGTTATCTCTCTCCCATAAACCTTGTGTCTCCAACTTGCGTTTGTTTTCCTAGGGGGAAGAAGGCAATCTCCTTAAGTCTGGAATTTTCTGTAGAAGCAAACTGTAGCTGTCTGATTATTGATTTAATTGATCAACTGTTTTATTAAACCAATCCTACTGGGTTTGAATTGGACTTGCTGAAGCAAGTAGAAGAACTTCCAAAATTTCTTGGTCAGATGCCATCTTAATGAACCCATCCTGTCTGTACATGCAGAAATCCCAACAGGTGATGATGGCTCAAGGACTTTGGTCTTATTTAGCTGCACAATATGAGGGCAGGAGGAGTGACTCCTCCCGTGGAGGCTTCAAGGCTTCAGGCAATGTCCCTGTGGGGTGGTGGGAGGAGGACAGGGTCTGCCTGGCCCTTCTCTGTGGCCACCCACTGCCTCAAAGTCCCTTTTCAAACTGATGGTTTGAAAAGCACTTAATCTTTGTTTTTTGGAAGGGGAATCATTAACTGATTGCCTTTACTTTTTGACACAAAATGCCAATGTGAGTGATTGATACAGTTTATACTTGCTTCACTCATTTGTAGTTTCCAGTGCAAATGACTGAATCATCCTGCATTCAGCGCACAGGAACAGCAGCGTACAAAGCAGTAAGTGGAGAAGATTGATTAAATCAGTTATTCTTGTTAACTCTCTTTGGCAACAAGAACGCATAGTAACATTGCATAAGATTAAAAGGCAACAAAATAATAGGGTATAGTGCATATTTATCTCTATTTAGTTTCACTGACCCCATATGTTACTGTGGGACTATCTAGCATTACACTTATTTAATTCAAAATATAATTAGACATTTATATAAATAAAAGTGTGCATTACATTAAATAGCATTAAAACAGGGTTATAAGCACTCTTTTTAAGTCACTAGACAGCCACAGGGTGTAGTTTAGACTGTGATGCTTTTGTTGACTTGAGGGATTTTTGTTTTCTTTTCAGTAATTTCTGGGAAGCGGGTGGTGTTGAGCGATATGAGAGGTGAATGGAGAAGACCGCAGCAATACAGGGCAATCGCAGTCACCACAACTCCTAGGTAAGGGCTGTTCCTTACGTATAGCTTTCACACTAGTGTTTAATACTTTCCCGCAGTTATGTCTTTTATGCCTAATTTATGGGTAGATGCCTAATTCCCCAAATCTGCAGATTCATGGTTTCTCCTGTAATGCTTCCTATCGGAAGATGGCCAGGAAAGCAGATGCAGGGCACTGGAGAGGCGCTTCCTTGAGTGCTGGTGCAGCGAGGTAGGACCTGGACGCTGCTGTGTAACGCGGTCTGCCCTGCTGAGCTGCAGGGCTGAAGCACACCTGGAGGGACAGAATTGTGTGTGTTGTTTTATTTTTTTAGAAGGACCTCTGTCAACCGTAGTGAAAAGGGAAACAAACAAACAAAGGAAGGTGTTGATGATAGAGGACAGCTTCCTAAGCTTAAGAGTTGACTTTCATTCTACCTTTTTTTTATGGGAAGTTTTGCTGCTTAAAGCTATGTGGATCTGTCTAACCAGACGTTCACAGGAACGTTTCAGAGCTACCCACCCTTGTTTTAACAACATTTAAACCTGACGCTTCCCATGGTGGGAGCTGCCACCACAGCCCCTTGGCCTGCTTTCAGTGCTGTCTTTGCTGGGCAGCCTGTGCCCTTGCCCGTGCTGGGCGGCCCTGCAGGAGCCCTCTGCCCTCCCGCACCATGGCTGATCCGCTGATCCGCGCTCCCGCCTCCAGCCTCGCTTTGCAGGTGGCTCTGCCCCGCTGCAAGGGCTCAGGAAGCCCAAGGGGACGTGGCTGCCAGCGCCAACAGCAGCTCCCGTGAGGCTGCGCTGCCGGCCAGCCACCAACTGGTGCCTCGTGTGTGTGGGGAGGTGACATCCATCACAGGTGCTTCTGGGGCGTGTCAGCCATGGGGGACTGCACCCACGGAGCAAAACCTCGCGGTTACCAAGTGCTGGGCAGGCAGGGGGTGCTCTGGGTAAGTTGTGGTGGTTGTGACAGTTAGGAATGACCGCAGATGCGGGGAAGGGACCCAGCGCACAGGACGGCCGCAGGGAGCTGCGAGGGAGGCAAGAGACAGCAGGGAGCAGCATGGAGCTGCGCTGCCGCTGCCACCGCCTCAGGGCGGCCGCCCCGCCAGGAAAGCGCGGGAAGCGCCGCGCCGCCATGTCGCTGCCCGCCGCGGGGCGCGCCGCCATGTTGTGCCGCCATGTCGGGAGCGCGGCGCCGAGGCGGTGTCCGGCCACCAGGAGGCCGCGGGGACGGTGGTTGCCCTGATTAAAAATACTGCGGGCGTGGGCCTGCGAATGAGCCCGTCTGCTCCAGTTGGTTGTTTTTCACCCTCTGAACATGCTATAGGCCGTCTGATGTTACCAGCATGCAGTGTCAGATACCAGCTTCTGCTGGTGCGGTTGGGAGGTTTTGCTAGTAAATGTCGGTGGGGGCGTTTGTGTGTGGAGAAACTGTGTCCCATGGCTAGGCAGGGCCCTTCTGTACTGCTTTTATTTAGGTTTTCTGTTGTCTGATTAGCAGGCTGGGCACTTTTATCCTGATTTGTAATCAGAATGTAGAAATGGCAGTTGGAGTGGCTCCTTGAGAGGTGGATTAAAGGTTCGGCCACTGCTTAAGGCCACCACTATCAAATTAGCAGTGGAGGGTCCCCCGTGCGTGCCGAGTAAATTTCGAGATCAAAACATCCCTTCGAAGGGATACACAGCGGTGCGTTAAAGAAAGACTTTGCAATATTCTGTATCAAAAAGGTTAAACTCGTAGGTTTCTATGTAAACATTCATTTTACCCTCGCTAACCTGTAAAGATTTCATTTTGCTTCATTTATCTTCTCTCTCAGCTGATGCTAAACCATCCCCAGCTTCGATGAAAGAATCATGTCTCCATTCATTTCCTATCTTGCTGAATTGCCTTCGCATTTCCTATCATCTGCACATAATCCTATTCTCTCCATTATTGTCTTAATACCGAGTACAGCACAAGATAATGGATAGGCACTGTAATAACAGTGTGGCCTGTAGGAGCCCCTCGAGGGAAATATCTTTGACGCTGGTAGAATATTAATGCATCCCAGGTCCCTGATCTTCCTCTTTCACTTCATCTCCTGTTTTCTAAACTACATAATGACTTTCATATACATGACAAAAGCATTAGAACAGAAAAAGGCTCATTGATGAGCAGCAGGGCCGTGTGATATTAAGAAGCACTATTCTCTGTTCTTTGTAAAATTTCTGACCACCATCAGAGCCAGAGTGTGCAGGTAATTTCTGATTTGAATAGATACAGGCATAAAGAAGCATTATCATACTCGGTTAATCCAAATGCCCATCACAGGCACTGCATGAAAATAAATTAATTTGTAATTCTTCAATAATGCATCTGTCTACAGGATGATTTTCAGCAGATTAAAAACAAACAACTTGATATCACTTAGAAAGGCTAGTGGATTGTTTTTGAGAAGCTTAATCATCAGCAGATTATGAATGGAACAGTAAATCAAAGCAGGGTATGCTAAACAATGTAGACCGTGTTGTAGCGGCAATTTACTGTACATAATTTTTTAATAAAAGGGAAAAATTGATTTTTGTGAGCGTAAACATTGACTCCGGTGAGAATTTAGCTGCTATTATTGACAAGAGGAACGTTAAAAACGTTATCCTTGTCATGTAGGAGCAATAACCTCTCATTCCTTTTAGAAGAAACAGAAGTTCGCTGCCTTTAGAGCTGCCTTTAGCCTTATTCCTTTTTGCGGTTTTTTTTTTTGATGAAATCTTTCTTTTGCTATTGGTTACTATTTCATATTGATCCTGATCCGTTCTCTCCCCAAATAAGAGACCTCAAACTTCCTTTTTGCATAGGAGAAACATGCCAAACATTGCTTGCCCCAAGCTCTCTTTCTTCTAAATATGGATAGCGACCTGCAAAACTTTTTTTAAAGCTCCTTGTCTTCAAGGTGTGGTTTTAGTAGTTTCCATTTTTGTGTTTTTAGTGAGATCTGCAACTCAGGAGTTGGACAGCAGTTCTGGCTCTCCCTGCCTTATGCCAGCAGTGGCAGAAGCAAAATAGCTATTGACCATCAATCATTATAGATAATATGTGAGCAGAAATGGAGAAATTATTTCAAATAAAGGGAACTGAGGGGGTGGAAAAGAGCAGCCTGGTTGTTGGTTGTGTCCTGGAGGATGAGACGGGAAGGGATGAAGTCTTGCAGAATCAAGTGCAAAAGCTTAAGGCACGGCTTAAGGCAATATTAAAAGTACTTACAAAACTCCTTTTTTTGAGATTAAAAAAAAAAAAAAAGCATGAACATAAATTACATATTAAACGAATGTTTAAGAAAACCCTCGTAAAAGACAGATATTACATGCTTTAAGAGCATGGCGGAGGAAATACTACGGTAAGTGACTGAAGCCATACTGAAAGAAATCTATCCCAAGAGAAAAAGAACAGACAGTCTGTCTATTCATGGGCCTGCTTTTGTTTTATTTATGCTCTAATTTTATTTTCAGATAATTCATTTGATTTATTTCACTGCTTTTAATGTTATTTCTTCTGTTTTGAACTCATACAGTACTGTGAAATAGTCTAATGTTGAGTTATGCTGTTGCTGCATTTTAAGCCATGCTCAGTGGGATGGAAAGAAAATACATGTGAAGCTAAGAAACGTTGCGTCGTACACCAGAAATCAGAAGTTGTCCCCTCGAACCTGGTAAAAACAATGTTAGCAAGTTCTGTTGCTGTCATTATAAACGCAATGCCTCTTCTTTCACATGTGTTCACTTGCCAAGAGAAAAAAAATGACATCCTATGTGACACTGGTAGTGTGGGATCCCAGTTTAAGAGACTGTAAACAAGAAGGGATGGGAAAGAACTCAGTTTATTACTTTGAGAATTTGCTTGAAAATCATTGTGTTCTAAAATTAGGTCTGATGTCAAAATGCAAAGTCTAGTTTTCACTTTCTTTTTGAAAGCGGGTCTGGGTTACTGCTTTTGTTTGTTACTCTTCTGTGGTTGTCCGAGAACTGGGACAGCAAGTAATTTAAAACAAGATTTTACAAACTATTTCTCGTTACACATATCTTGTCTCTGAACTGTGTACAGGGATGCTGGCGTTGCTGGCATGTCCCATGCCCAGGTGGCCTAAGTGCCCCTGGGTGCCACTGTTGCTCTCAGCGGCCCCATGGCTAGAGCCAGGTACCAGGGCTTCCCTTCTCCCAGAAGAAGCCTGGGAGAAGGGAAACACTGCTCTTCTCCCAAACCTGGGCGTTGGAGGATGTTACTACTCTGGCCCTTACAGCAGCTAACGTTTCATTACATTCAGCAATGGGTGGAAAGGCTTGGAGGATGTGCAGGCTGCTTCAGAACACAGCAGCGTGCCCATTCATTTTCAGGTGTGGACATAGGTGTAGCCCAGCCACAGGTCTTCAAGCTTCTGAATTATATAGTTAAACTTTGCAATTAATATGAGAAAGGAGATAGATTTTACTTTGGATTTATAATATACCTTGTTTTACAGTTTATTGTGTCTCTTCTAAAGGCTTGATGATTTAATTTATATTTTCTTGCTATTTCCTCTGTATAGCTGTATTTCTGCTATTAAGAAAAAGTACCCTGAGTATCTGTGATACTTTTTTTCATATTGTAAGAGATGTCATATGCAGTGTGTATGAAATACACTTGAAAGGAATTTGTTTGTGACAGCAGTTCATGTCAAGTTCCTAATCTTAATCCAGGCATTACTAATTTCATGTTTGCAAGTAAACATCATAATGAACCCAAATCCTGCTAGAATTGTAATTGCTGTAGCTCTTTTGTATTCTCAGGTTTCAGCTCTGAGTGTTATTGTCAGTGCCCTATAGAAATGTTAATTATCTTGAATAATCCTGTTTGCCTTGAACAGGCTGAAGCCGTCCTAATCAGTAGCAAGGGGCTGCCCAAGAAAGTTAGAAAGCCATGTGGCATTACTCTGATGCAAACAGCTGAGCTGCAGCTCAGGCACAAAGTACAATGGGACTTGGAGAAAAAAGGAGCATGGGCTGCAAATAGCCAGTTACTTGATTTGTGGAAGTGGAGGAGACCACCACCAAGACCATAATTTGAGGCAGTTGCAAGAAGGAGAAATCTGGGAAATGCTGCCAGAGGAGAACTAAGGCCAAAAGTGTTGGGGAGCGCGTGCCTGCCATGGATGTCTGCTGCTCTGTGCCCACGGGTCGTGTTGTGGTGGGGCGGGAAGGGAAAATAAGGCAGAGCTGCCTCTGCTTCAGGGTGCGCTCAGGTCTCAGGTGCTGTGGCTGCTCCGGGGTGGCCTAAGCACCAGTGCAGTGTGCTCAGCAAGGGGGGCTGCTGCAGGGCTCCCAGGCTGGCAGGGCAGCAGAGGGCCGTGCAGCCTGCTCTTCAGAATGGCGGCGCTCTGTCAGCCTGCAGAGCTAGAAGCACCTGTGCAGAAACTGAACTTGGCATAACTGAACTTACTGCATGGGTAATAATGCTCAGGGAGAGACTGGATGACCTCTTGTCTGTTATAGCTTCTTGAGAAGGGGCAGAAGAGCTGCTCAGTTTGGGGAACAGGAGACTTGGAATGTTGAAATCCTCTCAATTCATGTAGAATGGGAGGCCTGCTTGAACTTTGAATCAACATTTGTTAAATTTTGTGCTTGTAACATGGACAGTGAACCATGTAATATGCAAAGACAGTAAAAATTACTACTGTAAAGTAGAAAAGGTGGCTGAGGTGTATAATCAGGTTTTGTTGCAGTAATGCAAGCTTTTGGTTAGGTGCTGTGCTGATGGAATGCTTTGCTTGCATGGTGTTCACATGTAGTCTGCCAACCCCATAGGGATGGGTTGTTGCAGGAATGCTTTGTGTCACTAAATATTGAAAGCTGTTGAATTTTTTTAGTACTTAATACCTAATTTATGATTTATCAGGAATCTTCGATGATCAGTGTTTCCCCTCTTTGTTGTTTGCTGATGCTGGGTTACACAGTTTTTCTTTGGGAATTCTGTATTATTCTTCACAGGATACTTGCATTATCATAGCTTGCATGATACAGAACACATAGTGATCTGCCACCATTTGGCACTGCTGTCTTATACCTGATCACTCATTTTGTTTGCTGCAGGCAGCATCTTGGATAGCCAACTGGAAGAACCACCAGGGAAATGAGAGCAGAGCCCATGCTCTGCCCAGCAGCAGCGCTGAGCCCCTTCCAAGGGCTCAGGTCAGTAAGTGCCCTTATCAAAGGGTCACTGTTACCCTGCTTGTATCTGCACTTGCTCTGTCCACCTCCCCTGTGCCTGAAAGCTTTCCCCTCAGACACTGATACAGGAACATCAATTACTGTGGTGCCTTTTAACTGGAATACTGTAGTTTTCTCCTAAATGGACTTCCAGACTGTACTTTGTAGAGATTGAAGTGAATTATAAAAAACAAACAGCTCTTCCAGAAACATTTTACAGGCATCAAATTCTGCATGTGGGATAAACATGTTCTCAAATCACTCCCCTGACTCCCTCCTGATAAAGTTGCATTTTTTTTAAGATGTTATTGGTATCGTTAAAAGATGTTGACATTATCTTTAATCCCATCATCAAATTAATCCTGCTGATACTTTTAATATCTCTGTAATGAAATACAAAGAAAAATAAAACTATAATTTGGCCTTTTCAGATTTTCAGTACTGCTAAACTGACATGCAGAAGTGTACCAGCCCTCATGCTGTCAAGAGATGCCCTAAAAAAGCTTTTATCCCCAGTTATCAACTGGAACAATGGCTGTATCTCTAGTGTTAGCCAGCCAGAAATGGGATGATTCTCTATGAAGATCAGGACGTTTTGTGCTAAGTTTCCTTCTACGGAGCCTGAATTCCCTCGTGTGTTTAGTGCCCTGCTGTTTGCAAGCTTGAGATGTACTTGTAAACATGTACTTCTGCACTGTGCCCTTGACCAGCTTCAGACTTTAACACTGTGCTAGTCACCATTGCAAATACTGTGTTCCTGCACCTCTGAGCTCTGCTCTTCTTACCTCTGAAAATAAATAACTCATTTTTATGTAAGAATAGTGGAATCTGGCTGTACCTCTTGTAGTGGTGCCCTCTCTTAAAGAATATTTCATGTTATCCTATACAGTTTTCATGGATAACTCTCTTTCTCAGAAATGCAGAATATAAATATTCACTTACAGCCCATCTAAATTAGTGCTGCAGTGCAGCCAATGGTTGAGTTTTCCTAAAAAATGCTATTGTTGGGCAGTATTTTGTACAATAACTACAAGCTAGATGGGGAAGAACTAGAAACTGGATAATTTATTACCTATGTATCCCTGGTGACCATACTGCACACCTGTGAGAACACTTCCTGTAGTGCTGCTTTTAACTGAGAAAATTCCTGAATATAAAAGAAACCAAAAAAAAAAAAAAAAAAAAAAAAAACCCAAACAAAAACCATTTT
>JAVCKT010005632.1:0-32663 GCA_032273925.1 Rhynchotus rufescens | reverse complement strand
TCTCTGGGTTTATTTTTCAGGGATCTGTAAATTTTAAATTTGGAGTCCTTTATGCTAAGGATGGACAGCTTACAGATGATGAAATGTTCAGCAATGGTGAGATTTTCCACTTTTTTCTTAACTGTTTTATTTATCCAAATAAAAAATGTAGGATAGTGCCAGATAATGCGCAAGTGGAAATGAGAAGGGAGATGATGAATATGCCAACAGTAGTTTTGATAGGTTTTTTGTATACATATTAGATAAAATATTGAACTTTCTAAATCTCTTGAAAAGGTTGGTACACCAAATCCTCTGTTACACTTCAAGTACATCAGAATTTCCTGTCTAGAAGTAGGCTATACAACTTAAGGTTGAAAAGAAAAGCAGTAAGAGGAGGCAACTCTTCTTAAGTGTGAAATGTCACTTTTGATCTTCCGTTCTTAAGTTTTTATGTAGTGAGGATATCTTTTCTCTTGAACAGCGCTCTGGAGTTAGCAAGAGAGGTCACTGTTTAACAACACATGATGAAACCTTTTCAGACACAAGACTGGATAGATAGATCTATATATTAAAAACATGCATAGATATATGCACATAAAGACAGAAGGCTGGGACATGAGAAGATAATTGAGATGAAACTCTCATTTCTGCATGTAATTGAGTGTTACTGTGAACAGGACCTGTTTCTGTATATTAATCTTCAACGGCAGCTCTATGAGAAAGCAGAATGTTTTTATTCTTAATATTTCTCCTTTCTATGTGTAGAAACTGGAAGTGAAAGTTTTCAAAGATTTTTGGGTCTCATGGGCGACAAAATTACTTTGAAAGGCTGGACAGGCTACAGAGGAGGACTGGACACCAAAAGTAAGATTCGTTGAAGCAAGGAAGTAAATATTCTTCCTTACTGCATGCAGTGTTTTGTGTATAAGACAGAATTTGTCCGGTGCATGCTAAATGTTCTGCTTCACCAGGAAAAAGCAGGTGAATCATTGGTATGGAATTCAGTAGAAGAAAAGTTTTCAATCTGTGTTGTAAAATGAAGAATTTCACTTTATATTGGAATGGAGTAGATCTGAGATAGGCTGGATGCTGTCAATAGAATCAAGTAACAATATCACTTCACGGAATTACACTCCTTGAGAATCTAACACTTCACTCTTCTCATAGTGTTAGGACATAATCTGATCATCTTCTAGAATGTGTTTATCAAGAAATAGTGGATCAGAAAAATGAACTATTAAAGATTTGATAGTAGGACCTGAAATATCTTCTGATCCTTAGAAAACCTAAAAAGCATAGTCCTGCTGTGTATGTTGTCTTCCTTTGCAGATGATACAACAGGATCATTTTCCATCTATACAGTTTACCAAGGACATGAAATTATGTTTCATGTTTCAACCATGCTACCATATTCTAGAGAGAACAAGCAGCAGGTACTTGGATTTCATTATTTTTATTTATTAAATAAACAAGCAAAAAAAGTCTCTATTTTGAATTTTTAAATATTTTAGAAATGTAAGACTCAAGACTCTTGCTATTGTTTTTCTCAAAATTATACCTAATGCTGGGAAGTTATTGTGTTTGTTATGAAGATTCTGAAGTTTTTAACTTGCAGAATTCTGCAGCAAATATCATTGTCTCAAAGAATTTAGGAATTTAGGAAGGTTTGAAATTAGACATGTATGAATACTCACATACATAATGTAGATCTCAAACAGTTGTTAATGTGTATTGGGTGGAAATTTTGCTTGTGAGCATGAAAATAGCTGTGGCAAACTTTATATATTTCCTCTAAAGCAGTACAGTTACCCTCTCACAGATAAAGAAGTATGTGAGTACTTGGATACTTGTGCAAAGCTCTTGTCCATTGCTTGAAAGTTGCTATATATTATAAGAAAATAAAATGTTTATACAATATATAACTAAGCGCATGTATTTACACGTGTATCAGGCATCCACAGTGATTTATCTGAAATTGTTTGAAAAGTGCATGTTTCATGGTTTTATTTTTGTAAGCAATAGTTCTATATTAGATTAATTAGAGGCTATGAAATAATTTTAATGTCTTTGTTTTTTAAATTTCCATCTCATTTTTTTCATACTTTTGGCTTTGATGAGAAGAACACAGCAGAATATATTGGAAGTTTATTCTTTGGAAATAAAAAGGGGGAAACCCTTATGTGACGCTATTTAAATTAAAGGATTTGCTTTTTAGGAACGTTAGGTGTTCCACAGCCACCTGTGTAAATATAAATATTTACTTGTTTATAGCTAAATAATAATTTTATATTGCCTTCAGTCATACTTCTACTATACTTTCTCTTGAGATTTTCACTTCTCGTGTTATGTATACAGTTTAGGAATATTGTATTTCATTGTTCTCTTGTAGACTTGCTAAGACATTGATCTCCTTCAAGTCACTGTATGTCATTTTTTTCAGGTAGAGAGGAAGAGGCATATTGGAAATGACATTGTCACTATCGTGTTTCAGGAAGGAGAAGAGTCTTCTCCAGCATTCAAGCCATCCATGATTCGCTCTCATTTTACTCGTATCTTTTTATATATGTGCATGTGTGTGAACGTGTGTGCGTGTATGTATTTTTCTTTCCTTTTTTTTAAAAAAAAAAAAAAGAAAAAAGAAAAAGAAGACTTTATATCTTCCCCTTACTCCTTTTATTATTCCAACTTTTTTTACCTATTTTTTTTTTTTTTTTTTTTTTTTAGCTGGATTATTTTGAGAGAGTCTTTTCTTCAGTGGAAGTTTCAGCATAAGCAAAATTCAGAATAAATATATGTTCAAATTAAAATCAATGGAGAGATTTTTAATTGCAAATAGAAAACTACATGGCATACTTTGTTTCCTCTAATAGCCAGAAATTTGTGTTTGTGATTATGTTCAGGTTTTTTAAATTGTTGTTCAGTCACAAACTTCTGTATGAGACCTCCTTCACAATAGTAGAATATGCTACTATTCTAGCCTAAAATATTTTATATCTTTACATTGACTTATATAATTGACCATTATTGAATCTGTTTTTATTACAGGAAAAAATAATTTATTTTAAAATACAAGTGAACTTCATTAGCACTGGATTAATTTCCTTAACTAGTGTGGCAGATATTTTTGCCTTGGTGAGGTATAATAAGCAGAATGATAGTTACAGGTAGGTGCTATCAGTAAATTTTTTTCACATTAAATTTCTAGTGGAAAGAAACAGGAGCTCAAGCTGTTGAGACCTTTTTTTTCTGTTTTCAAAGACTATGCCACTATGAGGTCAGACCCTCAATTTCTACTTTGAATGACTTTAGTTTTGCGTTAATAAAGAAATAAGTGGTTTGGTTTGCTGTGGTTCTATTTTCCCCTTTCAGTTAGTTATGCACTAGTCGAGGAACATTTCACGGCTTGAGTAGGGTTAACTGTTTACTTTTTACCTGGATTGAATAAGATTGCATCTTGAATCTGAGGAACAGGTACTAGGATGATCAATACGGTTGGACTCGGTGATCTTGAGGGTCTTTGCCAACAATTGTATACTCCTGCAGCAACTGAAATATAACACAGCATTTCAGATTGTTTATGTAGCCTTTGTGAAGAGAGAGAGGGGAAAAAAAGACCATTTGAATGTGCTAGAAACCATTTGACTCAAGACCAGCCAATCTCTGTTGATAGTTGAACAAATTCTGAGTAGTTTAGTGGGCGTGACTATATAATATTACCACTCACTTTGCTCTGACCTGTATTAGCTGCATATGCTGCTTGGATAATGCTTGTCTGACTGCTAGCTCATGGTGAAGAAAATTATTCAGACCATTTCTTGAAAAGTCAAAGAGTGATTGCTTTCCCTAAAGAGTCTGTGACTTAATGGGCATGTAGTATGCACAGATGTGGTATCTGCCATTCATTCTTACTGTGCTGGATTCATTATGGTTCACAAAAATCAACAGGTTCAACTGTTATATCAGCTTTTATGACTTTAACTTTCTCAGCAAAGTCAATTACATATTCCCAAGAAAACAGTTACTGTAGCTGAACCTGTTTTATTGAGCGAGAATCAAATCTTCAATGTGTATGTGATGAAGATACAGGCAAGGTGGAAAATTAATAAGGAGAACACATTTTGTGGGTAATCAACAGTTACAGCTTGGTAGGTTTGAAAAGGACTGGATTTTGCCTATAGCAGTAAGAGTATTGTTCTGTGAGGTCTACCAAGTTTTGTTGATACCCAGTGTAATGGACTCTAGAAATTTGGTCTGAATGAATAGTCTGTGCCCATTTATAAACTTCTATTTTGTTATTAGATCCATGGCATTTCTTACCTAACATATGTCTTGATAACACTTTCCAGTTCTCGCTTCTGTTTGGAATAGTTTCTGTTAAAATGATGGGTTTTAAATGTGACTTTCAATACATATAAAGAACTGTTCTTTCAATAGGCTGAAAATATTTTCAGAAGAAAGTGTTCCTCTCTTTGGGCCTCCCCTTCCATCCCCACCTGTGTTTACAAATCATCGGGAATTCAGGGATTTTGTGTTAGTGAAATGTAAGTGCTGTCAATAAATTGGAATTCAAACGTTTAGTCTGTAGTAAACACTTTTCTTGCATAGTTCTGCATAGATTTATTTAGTGCTGCATAGATTTTTTTTTTTTTTTTTTTTTGAAATTCTTAAAAGTACATGGGATGTCAGTTCTATCAAACTGTTTCACTTAGATTGACCAGAAACGTACAACAACGAAAAAACAGTTATTACTGTTCTCCAGTTGCTAGGTCCAAACTGACCTTTGCATTTTCAGAATGTGTAGCCTTATGTAGCTTTGCATTTTCTTAAGGGCCTTGGAAATTTGAAGAACTGAAAATGCTGTTAGATCTATTTAGTAATAAAAGGTGTTAGGTTAACAGCTCAGAAAACCGAGAAAGATAAGCTTTTTTGAGTGCATGGCCAATAGTAAGTTTTAGCACCATTAAGAACCTTTTAGTTTTGCAGTGATTGAGTTCTAGATTTCACCTTTATTTACCCTTCTAAGTCGGCCAGAAAAGAGGTCTTCGGGACCTGATTGTGATTTGTCATTTAAGTAAATGAGAATCCTCAAAGCTTAACAGTGTAAAAAAGGAAAATTCTAAAGTCATCTAGGTAATTATCCCAACTGTTACAAAAACTAAAGAAAGACTTCTACTCAATTTAAGTGTTAAACCAATTACATTACTAAAAATATTATATATGAAATGAGATCATATACATGTAAAATCAGACAAGCTCCTGTCAGCTAAATGTTTAATTGTAATTATTACTGAGATGACTTTAGAATTTTCCTTTTTTACACTGTTAAGCTTCGAGGATTGTCATTTACTTAAATACAGTTGAAAAGGGAAACAAATCTAAATTATTCGTGAAGAAACAAGTATTTTCATACAGGGACAACTTAGAGTTAGTGAAAGGTAGCAAATTGTTTTTAAGTAATTATCTTCTTTTATTACATTGTTATAGTAATAAATGCAGAAAAAGCCACCTTGGAAACCCCAACATTTGCTCAGAAACGTCAACGAACTCTAGACATGCTGATTCGCTCTTTGTACCAAGACCTGATGCCCGATCTACACAAGGTAAATGTAAGTCATAAGTGATCTCTCTACCCCTTGTATATCCACTCCCACTCTTCTTACTACATTGAATGTTCTGTTGCTTAAAAATGCAATTATCCTGATGAGGACTGAAATGCATATACTAGGCTAAATATTAATTGGCATCTAACTTATTTTACAGTTGTGTGAAAGTTGTAAGAAAGTCCTTTCAAGACAGAACTCTTAATGCACTTGGTTAATAATGGAAAAAGACATAATTCTCTGGGGAGAAGCATAGATGTGTTATACTTCTTATAATCCTACCTTTAATAAGGGAATAGGAAGGTTAGGCTCTGAAGATTCAGAACAAGTGTTGGTCCATTCGTCATAAAAGTGCACCAAATTTTTATGTTATTTGTAAATTTGAACCTTGTTTTCTCTTGTATAGTGATTGGATAACTTTATTCTAGAATGACAAACGGTCTTGAGGTGATTTTTAAACCAAGAAAAGAGAACTTCAGCACTTCTAAAATAAATGTTTTTTTTTCCTCCATTCATTTTTCTTAGCTAAATAGGGCTACTTGAACTTTTTAAATGATCTTATAGAATGTGACACTGATAAATGCTGGCATGTTATAAGGTAAAATAGTGAAGTATTGAAGGAGCTGTGATTTCTGTCCTCCAAAAGCTATGCAATTAGGCTCATGATGAAAGGAAAATGCCCCAAAAGGACAGAAAATTTAAGTGATATTAGAGTAAATTAACCAAAATAAAATAATATGAAAACTTTTGGTTCCATTAAAAATGAACAAACAAACAACAACAACCCACTACTTTCCCTGTTTTAGAATATGCTCAATAGGAGGTCCTTCAGTGATGTGTTACCAGAGTCCCCAAAATCAACACGGAAAAAAGAGGAAGCTCGGCAAGCAGAATTTGTCCGTCTTGGTCAGGTAGGCTCAATTTAGGAAGTATGTGTCAGTGTTTAGAAAAACTGTGTCACTCATCCCATTATAACTTGATTCGTGTACAGAGTTATGGCAGGACTTAATGCAATTCCTTCTGAGCTGAAATAGTTCTATAGTATTGGATTAACTTAACCTGCTTTAAAGTAAAATACGAGTAGAAGTATTTAACATCTGAGAGCACACAGTTGCAAATATTTTTATAAAATACATAAATGGGAAAGCATGGTCAGAAAAATTATCCTTTAGGATAAAACCTAAATTGTCTGTCCCTTCTTTGTACTGCAGATAATTTCTGTCTCCAAGTAGAAAAAAAAAATTCTTTTTCTGTGCTTTGAAGAAAATTACTCTTGGAGTAATTCATAGAGTTCTTGCATAAATTTCATTCAGATTGAATTTCTAGCTAAGGAAGAAGTTTTGACAGTCCTGCTAATTCAGAGATTGCCCCACATCTTTAAAAACAAAAGTATTTGAACAGAGCAGACGCTGGGTCAAATCTTCTATTGACTTATTAACATCTTTTTGTCTATCTCTAAACTGAAAAATGCATTTGATTCAAACATTTGTAGAGTTAATACCCATGGTTCATAACAGACAAAAACAGATTCAGTCTTTGGGGGGATTCTTTAATAGTTATTCACTAAGAATGAATTTCTCCACAGGCTGTTAGAAGGAAGCTGTTTCATAGGACTTTGGGTTTCCTTCTTGACTGTGTTACTTAATCAATATTGTTTCCTATTATGAGCAGCAGACCTTTGAAGTTCAGCTACTACCTGGATGGCATGCCAGAAATATAATGGATAATGAACATCTCTACCACAACTTTATGTTGCAGTACCAGCTTAAGATCAGTCTGTGGAAGCTGGTGCAAAGATAGCTCAGAGCTGTTAAGTAGTAGTTTGGCAGTCTTCAGTAATCTTGCAAGGACTTCTCTTCCATACTTCGTCTACACCATTCCGCAACAACCTGGAAGTAGTTTGCAACTCTAGACAGACATCAAAATAAAAGTAAATATGTATTTAATATTCAGAAAGGAATATCAAATCATTTCCTTGGTTTACAAGTTACAAGTTTTACAGAAATCAAAGGAAACTATGTTTATGTAAAGCACAGAGACCTATGATCTTCGTTATCCCACAGTTGAAAGATGCTAAGATACTCATTTAGCAACTAGGAACAGTTCTTAAACAAGACCTCCATCTTGGGCATAGCCTTCTTCAAAGGGAAAGGGAATGCAGGTTAATTCATGGGTTTATTTTTAGTGTTTTTCTTGGAGTTCTTTTTGTATTCAAATCTTTCCCTTCAATGAAAGTTTTTCTCAAACTTAACAGCTATATATTTTAAGTGTAGCATGTCTTTCACTCTTGCATAACACTGTGAATGTGTCTGTCCTTTAGTTATAGCCAGTCTTTTTTCAGACAGAAAACAAAACTCACCGCTTGGCTCAGCGGTATATTTAGGTATTTGTTATCAAGATTGATTTTTTGAGGGGAAGGTGGGGGATTGGTAACATATTTTGACTGAGCAGATATATCTAACAGAGCCCACTGGTAACTAGTGCCACCTTTATTTAGGATATAAGGAATACTGCTTCTTACCTCAGAAAATTACTTAAAGGCTATAGGAATTCTAATCTGGAACTACTTTGTAGTTATGCAGTTTACTAATTTACTTATTGCTTTGGTATTACTGACAAAAACTCTATTTAAATAAAGCATCTATTTTGTATTAGGCTCTGAAATTGAAAACCACTGTAAAAGGGGATGCCCCAACTAATTTGACAACCACAAGCCTTTGTAAAAAGGAGGTGAGTATAATGATCTGTCTGACTAAGGAGAGTTCCTAAAAACTGCTGCATTCTAAATGCCATTGAGTATGTCATTGCATCTCAATTCTGTATACCATTTACTTTTGCAATTAGGTGCTTTGGCAAAAGAAGTAATGCATAGTCAGAGTGATTCAGTAGACAATATCCAATGAATGAAGGATGAATCTGGAGCAGAAGCACTTCTGAAGTTTAAAGAAAGTCAAAATATGTTAATAACTGAGAATAGTTAATGAGAATTCCGTATTTTTCTGTATGCAATCAACTTTTAACTTCCCATCAGATTTAAAACAAAATTGAAAGGATCTTGTTCATTCACTATATAATTACAAAACCCAGCATTTGGTATATTTGAGGAAGATAGGTGCTGAAGGTAACAGTTCAGCTTTTAATACCACTCATAAGAATCATCAAGTGCTAGTCATGATGATTTTTATCCTTTGAAATTACAGAAATTGTGAAATTTGGACCAGTTTAAAGTCCACGTATTTATCCTTCATTCTCAAGTATTTTGCTATATGTTAAATGAGCTATGTGCTCTGCTAACCTTCTTGTATGGCTGATTCAGTGTACCCATTCAGAGTTTCTTCTAAGAGCCTTCCTACAGTTGTATTCTAGGAGAAAAATACTATCCACTGATTCCCGTGATTTTTTTTTAATTAAACTTGCAAATAGAGTAGAGTAAAATCAGCACCTGCCCTATGTGCTAATTTAGTTCAAACAAGAGCTCTACTGCTTTGAAAAAGCTTTGTGTACAAGCTTGCCTCTGGCCAAGGATTACTTTATAATAGAAGATTCTTAAAATGGGAAGATTATATTGCTCATATCTCTCTGCACACCCTGCAGAGAGGGAGAGGATCCATGTGTGTGAGTGTGTATGCGGACGCAAAATCTCAGAGGATGCTCTTTCAGAAAAGTCAAATATATTCTGCAGTGTTAGAATATGCTCTTTTAGCGTATCTTGTTACTTTGGTCACAGATTACAATGGGGACAAAGAACTTCTCCAGCTGGATGCAGATATTCATAACTGTTGTTTACAATGCACTTGGCAGGAGATATATATGGAACTATCTATATGACACAAGTGGACTATGCACCACAGTGCTCAATTCAGTCATAAAAATGGTCTAATTTATTGAAATAGTGCAGCTGGATGGCACAAAAACTAATCAAGCTAGTGACTCCACTGCTGCCTGGAACAAATCACAGCCCTGGTTCAGTGCAGCTCCCTTTAGCCCATTCCTCCATCTTTTAGGATTAATCTCCATGCTAGAAACGCACTGTATAAATAGCGCTTGAAACTGAAGTTCTCCCAAGGTGCTGATCTACCCAGGAAACAGCAATGCGTTCTCACCCTTGCCGTGAGACACTGTGTTCTCCCTGCCAACGTAAACAGCATTACCCACAATCTTCCCTTTCTGTGGGCAGGCTCCCTGGCACACACAAGGGGAGCTGGAGAAACCCCAGCAGGTTCTGGCTCACTGCAGAGCACAGCCATTGCAAATGAAGCTATCCTGCTTCCCCTGGAAGGAACAACTCGGCCAAGAGCTGAGGCTGAGCTATTAAATCCCCAACAAATGTGTTTACTGAGTGTGTTGGCTTCATCCAACCCTAACATGGGTGATTTTGCCTCATGATCCCAGGAAAGGGAACAAGGCATTGAAGCCTTGTCTCCCTGAAGCATTTCGCAGGGTGAATGCTTCATCTGTAGTAATAAAGGTGAAATAATAGACTGATTAACTACTGGACTTCATCAACCACAGACATATTTAAATCAACTACCAAGCCCTATGGTGTTTCATTTTGGGTGACATGAAGTCCAATGCCACCACTGAGGACAGGAAGATCTGCTTAAGTTATGCTGGCAATGAGGTTTAAGCTAGGGCTGCCTTAAAAAAAATGAAAATAAGAATTTGAAGAGCTATTCTATGTAGTTTAGTATTTCCTTTTGGTGAAACTGCAGAAATGCCAAAGAGTATGGTTACAGCAAAACCAGTGAAATCATGGAAACAAAGTCAATTCACCGAGGTTTGCAGTTGCTTTGAGTGATGCCATCATACAAGCACAGCAAACCACCAAGCATGTAATTTTGTGGAGTGTGGCATAGTCATAAGGCAAAATATATATATATATTTGTCATGCAATATAAATGGTCAAAACAATCATGGATCTATTTTTTCTATGCTGAGGCTTCTTTGCAGCATGATGTCCTGCTCACTGAATCAACTAATTCTGCTCCTGCAGTAAAACCTCCCTTTACAGGAGGAACATGACTAGGGCAGTCTTAGCGCTACAGACTACCTTCGTGTTTGTAGTGTTTTTATAGGCCCACTTTTTGACTGAGGACAGAGTGTTCTGGCTCAAAAGGACATGTCTTTACAATACATTTACGGTGAGATTGCATCTGCTCTTTGGAGAGACACAAGTCTAATAGGCAATCTGCTTGATTTATGTACCATGAAGCATGAGTATGGCATGGGTAAAATTCTCATTCATTACATAATTTCTTTGAAATGATGAGCAGAGACCAAACAAAGGGTAACATTTTCAAGGTTGGTTTTGGTTTTAAGCCTATATTTAGCAAATCGTTTTTTTTTTTCTGTTCATCAGACCTATGGGAATGATGGAGATTTTTTTCCCCTCTGAGAAAAAACGGTATTTCCCCATTGCATAATCCCTTTTGCTGCAGGTGCTTTAAAAACATGCATCATTTAAACTTCAAAAATCTTTATGCCCTGGATTCATACAGGTAACCTAAAGCAAATGGGAAGCTAAGCAATTTTCTTAAGCTGAGCTAAAAATACAAGACCAGAGCTTTCTTTGTGTTAACTAGCACATTGCTGATCTTCAAGTGTTGTCCATTTTTATGGAGGGAAAAATCAATGTAATCATCAAAATATGCTGTAACAAAACACACCATGTTCTTGACACAGGTACATTTTCCATAGATTTCAGTTTTATGAAGTTGCACTGAAGGAAGGAAAACCAATATTTTAAGGGCACAGTGGCGTACATTTATATAAGCAGTTCTGACTGGAGAACCTTTGTGCAGGAGTATTTAGGACCTGATCCGAAATCTACTGATATTTCACAGTGACTTAAATAAAGCTTGGATCAGAAGCTAATCAAGTGCGACAAACCATTCTGTGCATAACTTAATAATTATTATAATTAATAATAAAACTAAAGGCAAAAGGAAATAACATGGGCAAAATCAGAGCAAGGAAATAGTGGGAGATGATTCAGTTGTCACTTTCCCTTTTGAATGCAAATCATCAGAGAGGATTGAGAAAACAGAAAATGGGAAATGAGCTGCACTCCAGATCTGAAAGGCAGGGTCCATAAAAGAAGAAAAAATCTAATAGAATATTCGTTTAGAATTAATCTCCCTTTCTCTTTCTCTCTCCACCACACAAACCTCTCTCCATGTATGTCTTTACAATATGAAACATGTATCCTTAAAGCACTAGGGGTTTTCCAGAAAAGTTTTAACTGTTCCCATTTGATCCCTCTATATGAATTACAGAGACTACTCATTAAAAACCTCTAATATACACATTGCTGATCTCTATGCCTGCTCTCCACCTGATGTGAGAAAGCAAATGTCCTCTGAAGCCAGCAGAACACCATGGATTTGCCTGCATCTAAGCTTCCATTGTACTGGATCTGAATTTATGCCACCTCCAAACCAACTGCCCCATGGGGGACTGCCGCAACCGAGAAGGGTCGTAGGGCAAGAGAAGGAGGTGCTCTGGCTATCGTGGCATTCGCTTGGGACTGTGAAGGAGGCACTGCAAAGCAGAAGGCTTCTTAAGCTACTTGAAGATTTTAAAGTCTCTGCTGCAAAGCTTTGTCCAAACTTCCCCTAAAGTTTCAGCAACAAAATCTGCGATGAAGACATCTTCCTTACAGGGAACCCAGCCAGCACGTTGCCTCGACACACGATACTGTATCCTGTGGGGAGTCCTTTGCTTCTCTTTCCACTGACTGACCTGGTCAAGGTCAATATTTGGAGAGTGTGAGATTTCTTTTTTGAATATTGAACATAAGACAAATTCAGGAGCCGAAGGGAGAAGCAGCTCTCTCTAAAGCAGGGCTGGAAGCGCAGGGTTCACAACCTGGGGCCAGGTTCCCAGCTAGCACCCTGGCAGGGAGGCATGCCCATTTCCAGCTGAGGCAAAGCCTCAAGTTTTTGGTTTCCTTTGGGAAAGGAAAAGGGAAGATGATATGTGCCTTGTTATTACCACTACAAAGTTTTGGTTGCTAAGAATAAATTTAAACAATCCGTAGGCTTTATATGAATTATTACTGTGATGCACTACCTGTTGAGCACTGGTGCTTTATGTGCTCAGGGAGGCACAAAGGGCTGTGCTTTCCAAGAAAATATAATTCTACTTTTTTTTCTTTTTTTTTTTTTTCCCCAAGCTGTGCAGTGAAAGCACAAAACTGGAAGCAACAGACCTGAGCTCCAGATAAGGCGATGCCACCCACCACACAGAAGGCTTACTCCCAACTAGTCTGGGTTTTTCTTTTTCCTAGTTTGCTGGCAGCATTTTCATGCTGCCAGCCATGGAGCAGGATTCCCCACCCCGCTCATGCCCTCAGAAATGAGGCATCCAAACCACAGTCTCTTCCCATCTGCATTCCTACCCTAACCCCAGCACCTCGAAGAGACAATTCCAGCTCTACAGTGCTTCCCCAGCAACACCTCAAGCCCAGCTCTGGTGGGGCCCCAACCACAATTCCCACAGGACAAGGAGGCCACGGGGTCAGAGGGGCTGCCTGAATGGCCCACTCCTGAAGGGCCGTCCTATGGACTGCAGGGTTGACTGGGCTCCTCCAGCACGTGGAGCTTTCTCCCTGCTCCCCACTTCTTATTGGAGGTTCAAGCACAGCTTGTGACCCATGTGAACATTCAGACTCCCTAAAGGGACCAGGCATTCCCTAAAGGAACAAGCTCACAGGCCACCATTACATTGCATGCGAGCTTTACACCTGTGCTGAGTGTGTTGCCAACATCCTCTCGACACCATGCACTGCACCTTCATCTGCCTGGTGGGTGTGTTTGCAAAAATTAGGACCTATTCTGAGATCATTTGAGGCCAGAGGTCATTGGATAATTCACTCATGGCAAACAAGTCATGTAGCTCTATGAAAATGTAATGTATTGTGCTTACTTGGTGGCTTCTGCAAATGATTAGTTGACCTCAGCTCCATTTCTCCTAAGATGTTGTTTACTCTCAATAAAATTACTATACAGCTGGTGTTATTTGTTATCTCTTCTGGCACCCTCAGCAGAGGCACATACGAATGAAAGGGTGCAGAGAGTAATACATCATGAATGGCCTTCAGCGCGTCGGCAAAGCAACTTGAGGAAATTCATTCCACTGTTTTTCAAGCTCCGTCTGTTTTGTGGAGAAAAGTTCAGTCTCAGAAAAGTTTCAGCACGTCTGCAAAAGAATGAGGTGCAATGTGGACATAGGAACTGTTCTTGGTCACCTCCACAGGAATTACTGTTTTTAACTTTTAAGGGGCCTATCTTTCCAAAATTCACTTCATAATTAAAGGAAAGGAGGAAGCAAACCTGTATCTGCTTTCTAAATTTTCAACCATTTGATACACTCCAATTTGAAAAATACTGTGAAGCACATGCTACAACAGCTGGACAGACAGCAAATGACAACCAGGCACCCTCAAAACTAACTTCAGCTATCAAAATAAAGCTCTTTATAGAATGTATTTACCTCCCGGCTGTTTCACAGGCTGCAGCTCAGGTTGCTTTAAGGAGAAGAGGAAACCAAAAATAAAATTGCTTTATAGTTACGTGTCATCCAAACACCCACCACAAAACGACAGAAGAAGTGATCATGTCATTCTATTGCAGATGATGTCTGCTTGAGTGAAGCAGAAAGCACCGCACACGGAGAATGGATCAACACTACTGCCATGTGTCGAAATTCAAAGGCAGATGGAAAAATAGTACACTTCCTGCTGCTGAGTCACTCTGATCCACTTAAAGGGAAAATAAGCAAACAGAGCTTGTGGCAATTAATTTACCAAATCATCTCACAGCAAAAGAGGGAACTGAAGATTTCACCGAATTTCTACATCTTTACCATTAGTCAGCAATGACCTCCCCAGGGTTGTCAGGCTGCCAGTGCAACTCCACATACTTTCAGCATTACTTTTTCCATGACAACCCATGATTTCCATGCACATAGTTATGTGCACTGTTGGAAGAATTGTTTTCAAAGCCAAGAGAGGCGAGAAATGCCACATACGTCAAAATATTTTGAAGGTAGAGACTAAGATGAAGAGTTGGGAGTAGAGGGTTTTTCCATAATAACTTTTTCTTTATACGGCATTGTATAATATAATTTATGAGGATTAAAATTATGCATCATGTGTAATTCCCTTTTATTATCCCAAAATTATATGTTTTTATTTGAAGTTGTGTTTTAAAGTGGTTTTATGCCTTGGAACTTTAATATCTTCAATGATATTCCATCATAATAATGGGAGGTCTTACACTTGCCTGGTGAGAGGCATCATGATATTTTGGCAATATAATCAGAACTGAATCCTCATTTTCCCCCTCAGTCATGTCTCACTCAGAACTGCAGCAACTCCAAAACAGGTCCTGAGCAGCACATACAAAGCTGGTAGCACAAGGTGTCCCCATGCACTGGATGCAAGAACTATGGAATACATGTAAGAACTATTATGTAATCCTCTTTTACTGTTTCTAGAGTGAGATTCGAAACCGTAAAGAGGTACTCAGTGGCAGCATATGCCAAAAGACAAATTCAACCTGGCTTTAAATTTTGTTATGAAAGTTTCTTTCAGCATAGTAGGGTAGGAGAGGGAATTTATCAGACTTACAGCCCTTTCATAAGTTCCTGGTAACGTATTTTCTTTCAGCAAAGTTTCTGTCAAAGTGAACTTCTGCAGTACCCAGAGATTCACAGGAAGCCCTGTTGCCTTCCTTACCTCCCTCGCATGTCTACTATCTTCCTAATAATTGTGACATAAATAGCATTTGATTCCACTTTGCTTTTAGAGCTCTGCCTAAAGCAAATGTGCAGTGACACATGGACACGTACCAACTCTCTGGGATTCTGCACAGTCATATCCACTGGCTGATCGGGCAGTACATTTTTTAAAATCCTATCAATCCACAAGAGTGCTCACCGTGTGCTCCAACCTCTCCCGGCTGGTGCACGCTGATGAGGGTATTTTGTCTTATAAGAAGAGAAGCAGACTAAGAGGAAACAGGCCACTCTTTGACTTGCACGTTCTATTCCTGCTGGTGGTGAGTGCTGCAAAAGGTGTATTTGTTTAGGTATTTGGGGCCCCAAACCATGGGAGAACACACCAGATATGCTATGAGAGGTAAGGACTAGCACCTCTACAGTGGGGAGACCTAGTGCCTCCACTTTAGTGCCTCCCTCTGCATACACACCCCCTTTCCATGACAGAACATCACCTAATAAACATATTTGCTGGTGATTTCTCATACTTTCATTTTTGAAGCTGCTAAATATTGCAGTGAACAACTCCAGCTTTTCCCTTTGCCCCGACAAAACACTTTAAGACTGTGACCAAAATTCACTTCCAGAGGGAATAACTATTCTCCTGGCAAATCTTAAAAGCCATCTAACAGCTACTGGAATTATTTTATTTCTATGAGGTCTGGTGTATAAGTCAGGGGAGCTGTTTACCCCTTGTCTCATCTCTTCCGAAGTTAGAGTGCAGTGGTGCACAAACATGACCCTGAGACACATTCGTTTTCATATTACAATTTTTAGTTAGTTTGTAAGCAGGCTGAGGGACAGGCAGAGATACATATATGTATATGCTCACCTAACACTTCTGAAAGAATCTCCTTCACTTCAGGGCAAGGAAAAATAAGGATCTGCCTTGCCCCACATTAGTTAAAGAGGATAAGTCTGGGTAGAATTTTCCATGCTCTCATAACTGCAAATTGCAGGAAAAATGAAGGATCAAAGATAAAATGCAAATGTAATTTCCTTGTTCTGAAACACCCTTTATCCTCCAGTGTGTGAATGAGCCTGAGGCTCGGTATGAAGATCCAAATGCAACAGCATGAACCAAGACTATGCTCACGGATCTTTAGGAATTCATGGGGATTTGGAATTTGGGAATTCTTGAAATTCACTTAACTTGTAACAGAAGCAGTCGTTCACACGAATGCAAAACAACTTCAAGTGCAGTGGAAGGAAATGAGGAGGGAAAAAAAGGCAGCACACGAGATTGCCTGCTCTATCATCTTTTCGTCAGTAAATGAGAGCGTAATTTGTTCCTGGGCTATTCCAGGCAGCCCGAGGTGCAGCGAGGAGAATATCAACGTGAGCTCAGTGCTCGTGTTCTGGCAATTGCCTCTGCATCTGCACTCAGAGAGCTTGAGTTGCTTCCATTTCCACGTTTAAAAAAAGAAAAAAAAAGCCTCAGAACATAGTAATAGCTGATGTTAAATCTTGTCTTTAAAACAGATATATAGTGATTCTTTGAATGTCATTTCTCAAATATGTTAAGCTCTCCCAGCACTTATTTGGCATGAAAATTGGCAAGACACCTTTTGGATCATTATTTCCTAGGCCAAATCTTTTTAATTACTGTAATCAGGATTTCTTTACATGAGATAGATACTACTAAAAAAAAAAAACAAAAAACAAACAAAAAAAATCAGGAAAAACAGAATTCAGAAATTTACAACAAAGGTAACAGAGGAAGAAATGAGTGGTCCTTAGGAGTTTAGTAAATATCACCCAGGAGGCTGAGGTTTTTCGTCATTTTTTTTCTCTTGTTTTATTCTCCTCAAACCTTCTTTTTTTTTTATTTTTTTTATTTTTATTTTTTCTCAGCAAACACCTAAACTAGGTCAATGCCTCTTCTCCTGTCTTGAAAAGCTGAAAGTCTGAGGTCCAACAAACTACTCCTTTTTCATCCACCAAGATGCCTTACAGGTCACTGTGTGTCTCTCTCCTACCAGCTGGTGAGTAGATACTGCATCCAGGGAAATCCTATCACTCAGGACATGCGCACTTCCCCCTGGAGAAAAGCAAAATTGTAGCATACAGTGAAAGGTGAACCCCTCTCAAAGGCAACCTGAACCAGGGAAGCATATGGGACCCTCCCAAGTGCGTACTTCATACTTTCTAAGTGACTTTGGAGACAAATGGGCACTGCAAGCTTCCTCATCCCAACGCAGTGCTTCCAACCTGCCCCAGAGGTACCGAGTCCTGGAACCAGAGCACCGGACATTAGTCCCTTCCCATTTATTTTTTTGCTTGTCTATGATGATAAGCAGCAAAGTCTATGACAATAACCAGCAAAGTAATTTATGGTCTACTGGGGCCTGGAAGGAGGCTCACAGTTCCCCTCAGCATTGGCAACCAACCCAAGATGGGCTTCAGCAGGAAACTAGGAGCTTAAGGACATCATTAAGTTACCTGAGCTCAGTTCATACTCACAGATGTTCCTCTACAATGAATATATAGAACAGGAAGCAATGTCCATAGGACCCTTTATAAAGAAGTTTCCCAAGGTGGTCTGTATGGAAAATGTACTAGTATAGCCATACCATGACAGCCATAGGGATGCCCTTTGCTGAAACTAGAGAAAATAAGCCATTTTTCACATTTTGCACTGAGATAACTGCATACAGAGCATAAGCTCCTGCAGTTTGGCAGATGTCCAATAACACTGCAGGTTGCAGGTGAGTTATTTTCTGAACCATGAAGTTCTCACAGCATGAACTGACATCCAGCCCTATAGTACCATGGGATTATAACCCAGAAAAGCCTAAAATGTCAAATAGTTGTCTGTAGCTACAACTCTAAGATATAATAGCTCAACTAAACCTTGAATATCATTTAGCAGCCCTACAGATGAGAAATGAAGTTGCTTCATCATACTCCTCTTGGATACTCATGTAATTTTAATTCAATAAATTTCTTAGGAACTGTGAGATTCTTAATAAAAAAAATCCACACATTTTATTGAGTGTCACTGAGAAAAACATTAATTCATTGCACTGCTAAAGTGCCTCTCATCTAAAGATAGAAAATCCTTTTTTACAAACTGACTCACAGTGCCCCTAGGTGATGTGTGTTATTACCACTATTTTATATAAGAGAAAACTGACGCACTGATATATTTTTTTGTTTAGGTCTATGCCTGGATGAAAAGCCTTGCTTCACCTATTCACTTAGCAGATAGGCACAAGCAATAATCCTGTACTTTTTTTTTTCTTTATTTCAGTCTAATATAGATAGACTGGCTATTCTTCCTGTCATTATTATTATTTATACAACATTCTAAATGTATTTAGCACCTTGAAGAACATTAATCATTGTGAGAAATATCAATACATGCTGCATAATTTAGTAATAATGGCGATAGTAATAAGCTATATAGCTTGATGTTCTAAATCCATCAATTCTTATAGCTTTTGGATCAGATCCTAGTAAGCAGAGGTAGATATTGGAATGATATTTAACATTTCCCAAGACATTTCCAACAGCTGCATATCTACTGGCTAAGAGAAAATGTTCTGTATTACTGCGAAGCATGCAACTGATATTAAATAAAACCAAATACATAGGGAATGTATTTGGTTTTATAATGAGTCTAAAAATCAAGAAGCTTGAGAGGAGCTTAATGCAACTCTTGTCTGAGGATCTACACATTTACAGATGAAAGCCTCATTATTGACTCCTAATTCTAGGGCTGTAGGTAAAGTACTGCAAGTGATGAAGAGCTCCCAAATGGATAAAATATATGTCTGTGCGTGCACTTAAAGCTTCTTTTTCCTAGGAGGAACAGTGTAAACAGACTCATACTGACAGCAAACATAAGATGCAAGTATAAACTTCTCTAGACTTTGAAGCACATAGTTGTGATCAAGTTGCAATGCTTGCATCCAGATGCTTTGTATTTGTGGTCCTGGCATAGGTCTTATTTATAGAATGAAGACTGAAAGACTTTCCAATAAAATAAAGACATTCTTCTGTTCTGAATACCAAATCTACTGTTATTTTCTTTGCTTTTCATTTGTTTATTTTGAAAACTGAATTGTAGTAACTCTACTCACCCCTGCTGAACGAGTAGGTCTTCTGTCTTTCCCACTCATGCAGCCAGGAGTTGAGGGATTTCTCCTCTGGCTAGTTCCTGTGTATAGAGTGCCTGATAATGACAACAGGATTATCCCCACATATCTTTAAAAAGAAAGACAATTTAGGAAATAACCACATTAACAACAAAAATTCTCTGCTACCTCTGACTTTACAGAAGAACATTTTAAATAAAAACCATATTGGGATAAATATACAATATATGCTAGGTCACTAGCTGTCCCTAAGATATTTTTACTTTAAAGGACGAAACTCTCTTGCAGACTTTCATTGGAACTGGATTTCACGAACCACTGATCACCGTGGCACTCCCTGGTTGAGTGCAATGAACAATACACGCTTTTCAAAATCTCTGGCAGGCTCCAGACATCCCAGGAACTGATACAGAGATCATGTCACTTCCCTCTTCATTGTCACTCTCCTGCTAGTTCATGCTCTTTGCTTATGTGCCGTCTCCATAGCTGCCTCATTGGAAATATCATCCTTGTCTTTGGCTGTGTTTTCACTGCCTGCAGTTGCCCATATATTCTTGGCAGGAAGGGGTAAGCTTTATGCTCTTGGGCTCTGAATATCTGTCCATTCCTTGAGCTTTGCTCAAACCTGATCTCAGCCCTTGACATAGTTTTGCTGTAGAATCAGCTTTTAAATGACTCTACATTTCTACTGACGTGAACATCATGTTTAAGCAAGTTCACTTGGAGATTTCCTAAGTGCTGAGTATTACTAATATAGTAATATGAGATTTCCACAAATGAATCTCTGGACTTTATTTGATCACTCTATTATCTGTCTCAGTCACAGGCTGTATGCTGTAATGGGTGACAAAGAGATAAAGGGCCATCCTTAGTCATGGTTTCTTGAAGGTCAGGTTGTTCTGCCAAAAATTACTCAGGAGAAACTTGCTTTTTCACAGACCAGCCTAACATTTTTCCCATAGTGATCAGCTGCAAGCAAAGAACACTGAATATACCTCTCATTCACATGGCTCTGCTAATATTTCCAGGCAACTTATGAAGGTAGAAGCATTCACATCTCAAAAGCACCTCAGCTCTCCAGGTTCTTCCCAGTGGCTGGGCTGTGGACTTCCTCAGGTGGTTCACAGGACTGCCAGTGGCACATAATCTACCACCACCTCTGGTCATCCACATATAAAATGGCAAAAGAATTTTGGTTTCCTATTTCTCCTTATAAAAATCCTTAAAAGTATCTCACTGAACCCCACCTCCTCTCTCTCTCTCACTAGTATCATGGATAAATGTGTAATTAGTTTTCATCATCACTGAAGTGCTCATACTGTTATTTCTTTGCCTGTGATGGAAACAGATGAGTTGAAACAGCTGCACTGGATTTCATTACTTGAACTTTGTCAATAGTTTTTAATTCTTCCCCTAATTTGAATATTTGACCACAGAGAATTATTAATAGCTTCCCTTGGTTTTTCCCAAGGTTCTCCGTCCTCCAAAATTTCAGGTCAGAAAAACCTGCTGTTTTATTTCTGGAGCACTAAAAATATATAAATGAAAATTGCATCAGTGGTTTTTAAGCAGTAAACAATAAATAGATGAACAAGTAATTTTGACAACCTGGCACCTTGCCTGGTAGATAGGGAAAAACAGTGTCAAATCATAAGATATCAAAGCTGAGAAAACAGCAATGAAGGAATCAGAATTTCTGTTTCTGATAAAATGAGGGTACAGCATTTGGTACCTAATAAATGAAGTTAGGATGCTATCACAGTTGTCTGCCAGCAGAGAAGTGTCCTTTATTGTCCACTCTCCCTCTTTAGCACCACAGTATGGTTTTACCTTGGAATTTCAAATAAGCTACATGCATCCAATAAAAAACTGAAAAGCTATTAAGGTTTTGAAGATCTTTGGCTGGCAGAGGGCACAAATACTCATGAGGAGCACCAAGCTGTCAGTCAGGATGAATGACACTATGCTGAGCAAACTGGGACGCTTCACTTTGTGTCTTGGTAATGACAGGCACATTTCATTGATCAAGGGTAGTCAACTGATCTGCTGCAGAAAACACTTGATTGAGTTTCTTACCATGGGACACCACTCTAATATCTTTCTTGACCTCTTGCTATTCAAAAAGTGTATCTGCAAAATCTGTACCATATTTTTAATGACCAATGTTATTTCTTGGCTTTGTCTGTAATATGTCAGAGTCCTAACAGAAAAGAGATGAATCTGCAAATGTTTCATGTTTCTGACCACTAACTGGAAATTACATGGGCAGTCCCAGAGATTGCAGAAGTCCATACGACAAGTCGGGATAGCATGTGCATCTGGATATGAATGTATCTTGTGTCATTCGACTCTCAATACTCAGGAAAAAAAATGAAGAGAATAAGTGGGAAAAACACAGTACTAATGAGCTTGCTCCATTTGCTAGAAAACGAAGTTGGCTTCTTTTCACTGAAAATCTGTGCTAAATATGTTCCCTGTCTGCAGGTTTCACTTGCCACTGACAGCTTAATTAGCTGATTCGTCAGCTAACGGGGAAACATTCTGATTGACAAAACTTACAGGTTTTGGCTGAGATTTCAAAGTGTTTTCTTTACAATACGTTCCATGGCTATTTTTAAACTTCTCGCAAAGTTCACAGTTTAGCATTTTGATTCAGAGTGAAATTTGTCAACAGCAAAAATTGCCACCACCAGAGCAGCGCATTTCTGAGGGAAATGGGAGGCATACAGCAGACCTGAAGGATAAGAAGCTCATCTTGAAAGTTGTGAGCTACAGCAGTAGCAGCTGCCATATCCTGTTTCTCAGTCTGAGAAGAAAATGGGGACACTTGGTTGAAGAGGAACCCAAATAGATAGTTCTACAGTTGAAAAAAATAGACTATAAAGGTGGCAAGAAATGAAATTATACCATTTGTACATATTTGCAATGACTTTTTGCTGTCAGTATCAAAAAAAAAAAAACTGTGCATAGTTTCAAAAGGGACTCAGAAACCCAAGTGGAAGAAAATAAGGTGTACAATTTGATATTGATGGATGCACCCTGAAGGAAGAGCCAACACACACCCTACTTTAGTCTTGTTAGCCGCAACAACTCAGAATAAAGACACAGCAGTCACTGGAACTGGGTAATGAAACTTCTCTCCCAGAGCAGTTAAAAAGGAAAAAACAATGAGCTATGAAAAGGGAGGATGGGTGTAAAGTTCTCAAAACATCATCATGTCATTAAATACAGTTTGCTCGGTACTGGAATATTGTGTATTGCTGATATTAATACACAGAAAAGAGAGATTGAAAATAAGAGATTGATTACTTTGGAGGAGAGCTAGAGTTAGAGAAAATACAACAGATATAAAAGAAATTAAATATCTCAAGCTAATAAACAGAAACGATCAATCAACATCCTCTGTGAGGTCCATCTCTCAAATTTCAAGTGGGACTTTACACTTCTGGAACATAAGCACATACTAAACTGATTTGCAAAAACAAAATTAAGTATCTAAGAGGAGAATGCAAAAATACTTTGATTCGCTAATTTGATTGAAAGGCACTGACCTAACTTCTCATATTTTGGCAGTACAAAAAGATCCATATTCAAAGGTAATCATGATTAAAAGCATGTCTGTAAAGGGAGATAAATGGGAAGTCAACAATTTTGATTTCTGTAAGTATCTGATATTACAAAACATTCATAAGCCTATTGTAGGGCCCTTAGTGAATAGGAAAGCTCTCTTGGGCCAGTACATAAGTAAGACTTCATTTATTCATGGTACAGTGGACTATTGCTATTCGTGACATGTTTGCTAATTAAAAACTCTGAAGCAAGGAAAGAAAAAATGAAAGAAAAAAAGTCATATATTTCAAAATCATTATACCATCACCGTCAGTAATAATGTCTAGCAGTGTATATTTATAAATCTGCCTAAAGCACTTGTAAATTTTGCTTTGTAATAAAATAAGAATGATGCTTACACATCTCTATTCATTTCTGCAAAAATCCTGCAATAATATGCACTACACATGAATATTTATCAGAGTAAAAATAACTATTATGCCCATATTTAATTTTTAATCTGAGATCTTGGATATCGTTATCTTTCCTGGCAGTATTCAGAGGAATAATTTCATAATTTAGTAGTGAAAAGAACTGCAAATGAACCATAAGTAAATAGAACAGGACTATCTTTTGCAAAGATGGGAGAAAGGGAGACCAAGCGTATGCAGGCTGCATGTGAAAACCTACAGAAAATCAGACATATTTAATGCATGACAGACCTCCTTGCCTTGAATTTTGCCTCCAGAGCATCCTCACTCATGAAATATATCTCTAAGCAGGTCTTGTTTCTGTGCCTGGGTCCTGGACTGATGTGGTCACGTTACAGTCTCAGGTGTTTTGGTTTGTTTTCATCGTGTGAAACTGTTGCTTGTTTTTGGTTCAGCTTTGCTGAAAAAGTTTCTAACTGTAATAGTTACAAGAAAAAAATCTTGAAAACAGAAATCCAGCATAGCCCATGGCAATAGCACCGACCTTCACCAGTGACAAGAAAAGGGGATGTGTAAGAGGGCTACACAGAACTAAGGGTTTTGTTTTACAGAGCTGCTCATATTCGTCTGCTCCTTGAGCTCATGCGGACATAAACTCTGATGCCCTCAGCACCCCTGAGTTGATAGGTGCCAATTTGCCATCTGTGCCCAGCTTTTCCCTGTTCAGAAAACATGGAGAGCATATAATTACTACCAAAATAACTTCCAGTAGGACAAGAGGAAATGGCTTCAAGCTGCACCAGGGGACATTCAGGTTAGATATTAGGGAAAAAATGTATACAGAAAGAGTGGTGAAGCATTGGAACAAGCTGCCCAGGGAAGTGGTGGAGTCACTGTCCTTGGCAGTGTTCAAGAAATGTGTAGATGAGGCACTTGGGGTCATGGTGGGGTGACCATGTGCAGATGGGTGAAATGTGTAGATGAGGCATGGTGGGGCCATGATCTTGATTATCTTGAAGATCTTTTCCAATCATAGTGATTTTATGATTCTACATATGGGAAAATCCAGCCCAGGAGAAGTTCAGACCAATACATAAGGACGCAGACTAAGTTTTAGAAAATGGGACAAATCAGCATGATACATAATAGTTACCTTTTAAATGTTTGATGCAACAGAGAGTCAGATAGACCAGGAAAAAAATGAAATTAGGACTGCTGCAACTCTTCCCATCACCCTAGCCTGGATTTAGCATTTGAGAAGGGTCTTACTGACAGCTGTCATTGGCCACAGGATCGCTGTTCAACTGCATAAAACTAAGCAATGGGTGAATAGAAGCTTTCCTGGCTCAAGCCAAAAAGCTTTTCATAGCACTAAATGCTTAGAAAAGGGGAAAAATTTCTGACAACTATGTAGTTACTATCCACGCCAGTCAAAGAGTGGCTGTTTTTGTATATTCAAAGAAAGTCACTTAGTTTTAAAAGCTTCTGTAAAGAAAGAATGAGCTTTGCAAACCCGTCTGCAGGAGCTGCACACCCAATTCCTTTAAAATTAATGGCCACCGAGCACCTAAAAATTGTAGGCGATTTAAAATACTAAGTGGAGCAACCAGTATAACTAGAACTCCGTACTACAGATCATTAAATCTCCAATTTATTACATATTCAGCATAAAACTTTCTGTCTTTCACTTGGTCCTCTTCCTTCTAGTTCTGTTTTCTGGATCTAAGGCAGCTTCCTCCCTTGCCGTGGTGCTTGAACACCCCAAGCACAGCAATCAGCTTGCTTGTCAAACACACATCCAGCTCCTTTTAATCTTTGTGAATCAATCTCTTTAGACATTTATACACTTTGTCATTCTCCCCGACTTCTTTCCAGTGTGCCAACAGCTTTCTGGGTTTGAAGTACCCGAAATAAACACTGACTTTCTCACCAGGGCCTGATGAACAATCCACAGCCAGTATAAGTCTCTCACTGATTCCTTATGCTTTGTCTCATTCCCTAACCGCATCAGGATTAAGAACCAGAAATTTCCTCTATCTTGGCAATATATGCAGCTCCACGGACAGTGGGGGTACCTCTAGGTTTGACACATGCACATTTTAAGTCTGAGATATTTTTGTTGGAAACTTCCCCCCACTTTTTACCACTTTTGCCACATCTACCCCACCTGCTCTTGAACTCACCTGGCACTGGGTCAGGCCTTGCTGACTGGCACCGGGACTGCCTGCACAAACTGCTGCCGTCATTGCCCATGGCCAGTGGTCTGATCAGGGAGAAGTGAGGGTGCGTGGGCGCATATGGACTTTGGCACCAAGCACTCTGAGCAGGGAACAGTGGTGCAGAGGGCTTTTCTGCCCTGTGAACAGAAAATCCATTAAATTGATTGTGTGGCTTTTACACATTTTGCAAGGGACAAATGAAATATGCATACCGTATTTATTACTGCATTATTTATTGTATTGTATTATCATGTTTATTACTGTATTTTGCATAGATATACTGTGCTTACTGCACACATAAACTAAATCTCAGCAATATTCATAAAAAGCAGTGCACATATTTTTGACATATTTTGCCCTTAGTTGTAGGTGGAAGGATTGCAACTTCCATATTATTTGATACAACATATTATAATTTTTCTATTTTGATTGCTTATAATTATGCCAGAATTGAGCCCTTTGCACCAAATTTTTGTATAATTTCTCCCTACCTCTGATTTAGTTGCTTTAGAAAGCTTGAGCAAAACAGATTCAGCCATTTTCAATGACAATTCTTATGAAGAATAGTTTAATCTATGCTGAAATATGCTCATTTTTGAACTCCTCCAGCCATAGCCCAGAGAAGAAATTTAGAGAAGAATAACCAGTCCAAACACAGGAAGAGTTACCAACTTTTCATGTGAGAATATATCCAGATAGGTTAATGTCTTGGTTTTGAAATACTTCTACTTCTCTGCACATATTTTTTCTGCTATGAATGTGTTTAAGAGCCTCTGTAACCCAAATTCCAGAGGGCATTAAGAAACTTCCTTATTTAAAGACTTCCTTACTTAAAATAGTCTATGGCTCTGGGTAACGTTTCCTGACTGAGGCAAGGCTGTGGCTGTGGACCAGCCTAAGTCCATAGTCAGTCCAATGAACCTTCTTGCTTTTCATGGTGCTGTCGATTCTGAATTTGATACAAATATTATAAAGGTGATTCTGACACAATTCAGAAAGCATTGGTTATCAATCACTATTCCAGTCTAAAGTGTAATGGACTGAGGGAAAACTGAGTTCAGGCATTTCCAAAGATGAAATTAAGTAGTTCTGTGAACATCAACATTTGGGGCTGAAAACTTTCCAAGTTTTATATTCTGGATGGTGGCTTCCATGCCCATGAAGCTCAAATGGTGAATAATATGCGATGATCAAGTCACACTTCAAGACTTTTACTTGAGTTTTACTTTCCACTTAGTCTTAGACACTCGTTCTCTTACAAAGCCAGGCAGGTACAGTGCTGTAATTAGAGAGTACGTTCAGTGAAAGGTGGATACCTTTTAATGAAGCTTTGTCTTTTTGTTCTTGTTTGCCCCAGGTCAGCCCTTTTCCACTCTGTGTCCATCATCATAGGCTCCTGTTTCCTTTCCCATTTCTCCTGCTGCTCTGTTGGTGAGGAAGATGCTTTCATGATGTTCTCCAAGTTCTCCCTTTCTTCTCTTGACCCCCATCCCTGCCTTCTGCCGCACTGATGAGGAATATACCAGGCAATAGCCTGAAAAAAAGCAACATAAACATCACTGCTTATTTATATTTTGCATTTTCTCATCAATTATTGCTTATTGTAGACAAGCCAGGGCTGAAAGGGCTGAAGGGATGTAAGGGTAGGCGCTCTAAGGAATTTCTGAGACATGTGCCACTGGAGAGAGAAATACTAATGGCATCCACCTAACTCGGGCTTTTTCTCATTGGTCTTTAAAATCCATTTCCACACTTCAAAGGTATTTAGGGTAGATTGGCCATGTAAGAGCTTTAAAACAACTCTTCTTCGCTAAAGTGCAACACACAAAGAAGATGACAAAAGGAGATATGAAAACTGCAACTTTGTCAAAGGCTGCGGAAGGCAGAAAGAGCAATCTGTTCTCCATGTTCACAGTGGATAGGAAGGAATAGATGTAAACAGAGACATCAGAAGTCCAGTTTAGGTTCTAAGAAAGCTTCTTGGGTGAAAAAAAAACACAGTGATTTTGGACAAGACACTAACCTGACCATTAGGTTCACAAAGTATGGTTGCACAGTTGAAGCCAGTTCTGAATCTCTCCAGGTTCCTCCATAGAAAATCAGAGGGAGCTTTGTGAAGCACTTCAGCATCTGCTGCCCAAACCTGCAAAGATAGAGCAGCCATCAGATTAAATACAAAATGGTTCCTGGACGTTTATTTAATATATGGACTCTATAAAAGCATCAGGTTTTCCTTTTCCCTTTTGATTTCTGTGACACTGCCCCTTATTTTATCTGTGGTATCAAAGCTGAAAGAACTTGCTGCTTAGTTATACCGTTTATTTTCAAGTACCTCTCCTGTGGATTAATAGAGATTAGCAAAGGTACATTTTTCAAGGAGTGATAGCAGGTCCAGGGCTTTTTGGCCCAACTTGCTGAGAGTAAGATTAAAAATAGGCAGCTTCTTTTATTTTCTGAATTACTGGGGAGTTTTGAAGATATCTGTGATATCAGCTTTAAAATTCCAGTCTCGGCTTGATTCTGTATTCCCTCTATTCAGGGAGAAGCTGTCTCAGTTGGGGAATAGAAAAAAAAATGTACTTTTGTCTTTATACAAAAGATTTGACAATGCTGTCATTTATAAATTTAAAACAATTATTTGTGACCTTTACCACTAACACAGCAGCAAAAGGACCCATTATGAAAACACTTCTCTTACATAAGAGCCACTGCATACTTTTGCAAACAGTGTTCCTAAAGGATTTGGCACTTGCCATCTGTGAGAAAGCATCTTTAACCATTTCCTGGCACCCAAAACAATTTTCCTTCAATTTTAAAGAAATGTCTTGGAAAAAAAAAAGTGCTCTCTTCCAAAAGTGCTCACCATAACGGCGCTCTGCCAAGGAGTATTTGTGGTTTTTCAGACTTACATCAGAAGACAGCAGCAACTGTGGCTCTTCTGGGCTCCTGCCAGCCTGCATTTCCAGCAGGCTCACAAGAGGGCTCACACAGGGCAAGCATGAACTTGGCTGATGAACATGGACTTTTCCTCATTTTATTCTGTAGAGCCTCAATTTTCGTTTCAGAAAAGGAAACAAGTCCTGGTAGTAAAAGAGGCTTCAGCCCATACTCCGACCATCTCCTCTGGCATCTAACTTGACTGTCTTGCCTTGTTCATCTCTTGTCCTCACTTGGAGCTGGGATATGGAAGTGCTGTGTAACTGTCTGTCTGACAGGCACCAACATTACTGTACATGAATTTTATATGCAAGAACAGGCAGGCTGAACACTGCCCTTTGAAATGAATAAACTAGCAGAAAATTCCTGCTTGCATTTGCTGACACTGCATCTCCAGTGGACCTTCTATGTCAGTCAGTTGCTCACCCCAAAGTCATTTAATGATAACAGGAATGGCAACCTTGTAAAAGTCCTCAGCAGTGATCAGATCAGAGCATTTCAGAAAGAGAAAAGTGAGCTTTTCTTTTTTACTTTTTTTTTTTTTTTTTTATGGTAAGAGAAAAAAATACAATAGCAGAACACAATTTCTGGGGACCTCTGCAAGGTGCCTTGCAGCCAGCAGATTTATCTAGCACAGCAAAGGCTGTGTCAGGTCAGAGGATGGGTTTGGTGCTCGCTATTTACATCCCAGACATTGCTGGAAGCTGGCTGTTATTTTTAAGCAACACTTACGACTGAGCCTCATACACACTGAGTTCACATGTCCAAGCATTTTTAATTACCATGGATGTCAAATGCATATTAGTGTTGTTTTCTACTTAAAGCTGTTCTGGATAATGATGAAGTCATCAGATTTTTGGTATGTTATATCCTATCTGGGTCTCTATCACTCATTCAAGATGGCAAAAAGGCACATCTGAACTCCTTGGAGAGGAAGCCATTTTTTTGTAAAGTAGCAGCTCATGTACTTGATTTTTAACATATAGTTTTGACGTGAAATCAAAGGAGAGCTCATCATCATCATTTTTTTTCAGAGCAGAAACCTAAGGCATAGAAAGTTAGTATTTGCTAAAAGTTTTTCAAGTCAAAACGAGGAACAGAACCCCATTGAAAGGACACTGGTTTTTGCCTTACTGTGATAGATCACAGCCATCTCCAGAAAATGCACACAGGTTGAATGTACGTGACTCTTTTCTTCATTCAAGACCCTACTACAGCTACCTCCCAACTACACACAGACTGATATTAGTGGCATATGGGATATATGGCATTAGTTGCAAATGCAGTTTGCCTCCTTTCCGATTCTAATTTTTGTGGTTGCCTGATCTAAGGTTTCGGTCCACATCCACTGTTGGCAAAAAAGAATGGCACGACTGATAAAATTTGGACAGCACAGAGCGCTTCTGTGAGCAGTGATTGGAAATAGGAAGGAACTGAACAAGGACTTTCCAGGATTTCCATTGCTGGGCAGCATGAAACATCGGACATTTCATGAGAATGCCAGACTTGTTCTGGTGGTGGGCACTAGCAGCTTCTTTTGGCTTTATCATGACTTGTGTTAATCTTTTCCAGAATATGATTCCATACATGCAATATGCAGACACACTGACCGTCACAACAGAGCCAGGCGCCATTCTGATCTTTGGGGGAAACTGGAATACCGACACTGGTTGACCTTGGACATTCTGCATCAGGAGATGGTCCCCAATGCTCTCCTCTTTTTCAAGGGCACAGTTCAGGATTTTCAGAAAAAGACCACCTGGATGAACTTCAGCAATTATCAAGTTTCCAGTAGCACTGAAAGAACAGAAGTAGATTCAAAAGAGTAAAAGCCTAATTGAAAAAGAAGAAAGAAAAAAGTATTTCCTTATAACCACTTTCCTACATGTCAGTTGTTAAGGGTAAGTAAATGTACCATGGACCGAATGTTTTCAGCACTGACTTTTTACCTTTTATACAGTAGCTTTCTTCTAAAAAACTCCATCTGCATTAAAATTAGTGTATCTTATTTATCTGCTGCCTAACTAAGTAACTTCTAACTAACAAACTTCTGCCTATCTAACTTTCATTACTATCAGAAATTGAAAGACTTCTTGTGGGGCAAAAAGTCACCATTATACCATTGCATTTGCTTTTGTCTCAGTCTATACAGGACACAATCTCTAAGGCTGTTCCTTCCACCCATCAGCCTTTATCCACCTGCCTCTCACTCCTCTTTACTCCTCCCTGGAAAGAAAGACAAATCTTTATTATGAACTCCTTATTATCAACACAGAAAGATTCCATGTGGTAAGGATTAGATTTCATCTCTCTTTCAGAATTATATGAAAGCAGGATCCACTATGTATCTGCAGTAAGGTCAGGGACTTTTTGCCTGAGTAGGGGATCCCTCTGTTTCCCCCAAACACTGGAAAACAGATTTATCCCTTGATTCTTCCTTTAAATAACATATGTATCAAGAGAGTGCTTTAAAAAACTCTGTCCCAGACTGCAATGCTTATCACAGGTCTTATTAGACATGTTGTGAATGACGTCTAAGAATCATTCGACTTTTCATTGTGTTTAGTTATTTAGCACTGGTGCAGTGTCTGTCTTCTGTGTGTGTAAGGCTTTGCCCTTGCTGCATTTGTCTTGTTCCAGTAAGTCTTGTACATCTCTGTGTATAGAAAAGGTTGACCCAATAGTCCAGAGAGCTGATGTGTTTGCTTCACCTGGCAAAACACTCATGGAGAGTGTGACAAATTCTGCCCACCCAGCCCGGATAACTCAGCTGTGCAGCAGTGCCGTGAGTCACGCTTGCTCACGCAGCCGGCTGCCTCTGGGCTGCCGCGGGCACTGCTCAGTTTGGAAGCTGAGGCGGGGGAGACCTGTCCCCTCCACGGGCAGACAGGAGCACTGAGCGAGTCTCTGACTTGGCGCCTCTCCCGTTTCGCAAACTCTGATAATTGCAGAGCATTCCTGCTCCTATCCTGGTCCATTTGCACTTTGGCAGGGAGAGACCTGGAGAGAGCCTTGCAGAGAGGCAGTGCCTCCGGCAAGCTTTGGGCAGCCAAATCAGGTTCAGTTGTTGTTGCTCACATTCACACACTCCTCCCTCTCCTGGCTGCTTCTTTGTATCCAGCCACTGCCACCTTTCAGCCTTCCTCCCCGCTTGTGGGACCAGACTCTAAGCCACCTCACTGAAATAACCCAGCATTAAACAGTTTTGGGGACATTATTTTGATCTGAGTTTTCAGTAGGTTCTGCAAAACACTGTAGCAATACAACTGAAGGAACAGCAAAATGTGACTGAGAGCTTTTCAAAATACTGATGCAGAGAGTGATCCTATAGTCTTCCTGGAGTTCTGGTCATCACTTGCACATTGGAGGTGGAAAACGCTGCCTCTCAAGCCCACTGTTACTTTCTATAGTCCTACAGCCCCTGCGCTCCAGTCATGGACTAGGACCCCACTGAGCTTGCTACTCTAAAAACAGAGTAACAGAGACCATCAGAAATTCCTGCCGTTTTTGCCCTCTCAGTGGGTGTAGGGCCAGTTATGGCAATGGATGAAGTCTTTTAACCTGTATAGTGCGAAAAGTTCTTGCTGATGACTCTGAAATTTAGATAGACTCTTCTCCCATTTCTATTTGTCTGACAAAGGAATAAAGTAATTTGTGCAAAGAAGAAGCCTTGGGTACCAGAATATATCTGGGAAGAGGACAGGGAAAAGCAAACAGGGAGGGGAACCTCTTAAAATATTTGTAAAAGACCGCTTTGATCATGCAGCTTTGTAAGCAGCATGATCCTAACTGACAGCAGAGTGAATCAAAGGTCTAGGTAGTAAGCATTAAAGCATGGTTTTCCCTAAACAAGACTTTAGTTTGACCTTAATGAAGCCAGGGAGACTTAGGAATACAAAAGAGAGCTGACAAATTTTTGATATAGTGCAGGGGACTGAGAAAGGAACGGGTGATAGGACATGGGAATTCAGAATTGGATGCTCTTGAAGCTCTTGAAGGGAGGTTGTAGGGGAAAAAGTAAAACATCTAGGACTTTCAAGGATTTGCGCAATCAGCCAGCCACTG
>JAVCKT010005631.1:0-10335 GCA_032273925.1 Rhynchotus rufescens | reverse complement strand
AGAAAATATTTTGTTTTTCTCTGAGTAAATTCATTGAAAGACAGTGCTGGTTCAGTCCTGGAGCATGCACCTACCACTACCTTTGTCAAGTGCTGTCTGCCCAGCCCTTTGCCTCGTCATGACGTCTTGTCCTGTTTCATTTCATGCTTTGGCTTCAACTCACTTCCTGTGATAATAAAAGCCTGAAAAAAAAGTGTTTGTGGAGGGTTCCATGCAAACATTCCTCACCCTCCCCAGTGATGGGCCTTGCTTCATTGCAGGTCTCTGATTGACATCATCAATGGTCTTTGGTCTTCACTGATGTGTTTTCTGGCATCCTCATGGTCACAGAGCCCTAAAAAGGCTGTGAATTACTACCAGAGCAGCATAACAGTACCATAACCAATCCAGATCTTTGGATTTTCATTACTCTCTCCCAGATTTTCATTTTTAATGCAATGCCTAGAGTGGCAGAAGGACCTTTTTGGTCCCTACTTGGTTTTGTTGGGCCATAATCAGAAAGCAACCTGTCCCGTTGGGACAGGACTGCCTGAAGGTCTCTTCCTTCTCCCCCCATTGCAGTTTTTGCCTCAGCAAAACAGGACGCAGCCACATCTACCGCTTGCTAGTAGTTTGTGGGGGGGAAAGGCAGTTATTATGTACAAAATTATTATAATTAGTTATTTTTCTCACACATAGAAAGATGTGATCTAACAGCATAGGCACCAAACTGGGAACTTTGATTTCCAGTAAAGTGCCAATATCAAATTCCTCCTTAGCCTTGAGCCCATCATTTCATTGCTCTGCTTCAGGACCCCACTTGGAAAACGTAAATGATGTTTACTTACCTCATCAAGGTGTTGTGAGCTGCACTCCCACTTCATATCATCATGCTCACTTATCCCTCCAGTTTGAGGGCTGCAGTCTTTAAAAGAGAATTCTCTTAATTTAAAGAGGAAAGGGATTTCAGATGACTGGAAGTGATTGCTCTTTGAGTTTGAAAGCAGACTCTCCTTTCAGCTCCTGGCCGTGCTGATTTACCTTGGCAGGTTGCAGGCTTTACCTGCAACACAAAAAGGGATGCAGAAATCCTTACAAATTATTTCCCTGACAGATTTTGGGGGCGAACTCTAACCCTGGCTGGTGAATGTCACTCACTGGAGTCTCCTGAGCACCTAAAAAAAGGAAAAAAAGTGTTTCCAGAGTCTCCTTACTCCTGTTGATTGCTTATTGCCTGGCAGAGAGTGAAAAGGTGGTGGAAGGCAGCGGCATTTTGAATAACCTCATGTGGCAGGCTGCATATGGGCACGTGTAGGCTGAAGCTCCGGAGGTACCTCCAGGGCCTCAAGAACCTTGCAGCAATGCTTGAGCTTGCCCTCACTTCAGGACTGAGGGTCATGGGAGCTCTCAGGTGGCAGTAACAAGAGCCCCAGACAAACTCTTTGGAATCCTGATATTCTTCTTTCACTGCCAGGCTGCAGCCAACAGGGTACAATTGGGTGTTCAGGTGCGAGCACTCTGTCCTCATGTACGTAGGATTCATTGGGACAAGGAGAGCTCAGCTTCCTGCTCCTCTTTCCCTGCCATGTACACTTATGTCACCTTTGCCACAAGTCAGGGACTACTAGAATCATTATCAGTAGATATCTGTCATTAGCAACTCATTAGTGGGATTCCCCTTTGATACATACATTGAAAAATCACCTTGCCCCCTCCTCCTACCATCAGTTTGACCAGCAGTTATAGCTGTGAGCCCCTCTGGCCTGGTACATGAGGTAAGGTCACAGCAGTCACTTGACTATTAGTTGAGCATGTTACTTTTCTGATTCTTCCTCCCTCTCCTAAGTCTCAGAGAAGGTGCAACACCTGAAAGTGCTTAATAATCGTTATCCATATATTGGACTTTTCTACCTAGCATCAAATGCTTTGACCTCATCTTTATCTCAGTCAATAGATCTTGATTCCAGCCTCCAGAGAAATTTGTGTATGCTAATTGTGATCACCTTCATCATGATGGAGACCTCATTATGACATGCTGAAATGTTGACTTCCAAAGAGAAGAGTAAAACGGTGCTCGTGCAGACATGAAGGGAGGGGGGGTTCCCTTCTGGAAACATATGGTGTGGATTTTCTGCAGATGAAAGGCAGCCCTCCGTGGAGACATTGGCCTGAAAAAAGAAAAAGGGAAAAAAAATCAGCCTTGGATGGCTGTCAGCTGCGAGACCCACTTCCACAGGCTGCAGCTGCTAACAGGGACAGGGGACACGGGATTAGTCAGCAGCTAATAGCAGCTGACATGGGAAACATGATGCCCAACATGATGTCCCACATGATGCCACGTTCCTTCTGCAGGGCATTTGCTGCAGTCCCCTTGCTTGGAGGAGGATGGGATGATAACCCAAAGCAGATGGGGTGTAACAAAGCCGTGTTTTGGCACCCCAGCTGTTTATCCGGCTACCCCTGTGATGACAGCGCTGAGGGGGAAAGACAGGGTGGCACGGACAGCGAGAAGGGAGAGCACCGAGGCTGATGAGCAGAGCTGAGCAACGAGGGAGAGCGGGAACCTCAGGACAGCAGAGAAGCAAACAGTAACCAAGGGGCAGAAATGAGGGAGATCCAAGTGTTTGGGCAAGGACAGCAAGCCAAGGAGTTGAGGGGGGTCCTGGGATGCACCACAGATGTGCACAAGCCCTCACTGTCCTGCAGAGACTCGTGTGCGTGGGGTGGATCTGCAGGCCTGGAAGGACCCCAAGCCTGAAGCCTTCAGCCAGCTTCAGGCTTTGCCTCGCAGAACAGGCAAAGTTCGGCAGCATCTGCCTGCACAAGCCCACACACACATATGCTAACATCACCCGCAGATGTCTGCACATCTGCTATGTGTCTAGGCAGCAAAATCCAGGCCTAGAGACACCTGAGGGAGCTCGGAGAAAACCTGCCTGGTAGCTGGAAGGACTCAGGACCTCTGCAACCACCACTCCATTATCTGGCAACGGCACAAGCTCATTTAAGTCTCACTGGGGTGTACCTGGCTTGGCATCGAGCTTTGCAAAGATGCGCTCTAGCTTATTCCCAAAGAAGACAGGCAGAATCCAGCTCCTCATGGCTGAAGGAAGCTCCTTTGAGCTTCATTTCCATTCCTAAATCTCCCATCTAAAACAACACACCTTCCTATTTCTATAGGAAAGACAGAGGCTCCCATGGAAAAGAATAATACCTGAACTTCTAATTAAAGATTATGTTTGGAGTATGCCTCATATCCTTGGGCAGAAAGAGGGCATTTATAAATTAACCACACAAGGGCACAGCAACTTCTGCTGAGTTTTAGAGTTTGCCTCTGCCTGGATGCAAAAATACATGTTGCAGGGGCTGAGTGAGATAAGCTCCGCTGCCAAATTTGATTAGTGCATCTGGTGTCAAGCCTCTCCTCCTCCAACAACCTAGCGAAGAATGGAGCCACAGATGCTGGCTCAAGTCACAGACATTCACCCAGGAGAACTTTGGCCCCCATCTGCCCTAATTATACAGAATTAAATCATTCCTTTGAAGAACGGAATTGGTGTTCCTTGTCCTCCTGCACAGTGAGCCACTTCCTTGGGTCCAGCCCCATGGCAGCGTGGGGTCACACACACGATGATCTTCAGCGCTTATTACAGGAATTACACCCCCTGAATACATGTACATAAATTCATTCAAATAAAAGAAAAGCCCTCTCTGGGCAATCCCCGGCTTTGTTCCATTTGCCTGAAGAATGGCATTTTGTACTAAATTGTTGGTTGCAGTTTTCTCTATGCACACACAGCTTTTCTTGAAGCGCAACCTTAGCCATTAATAGAGCGACTCCAATAGGACTGGCTCCTCTCCAGCATCTCCAGGGTGCTGACAAAAAGGCTTTTCGGAGAGGCTTGCACACACGCTTTCCTCCTGCCTGAGGTCTGCTAGGTAGCCAAGGCTCGCTCACAAAAGGGTGTTTGGACACGCACGGTGCCAGAGAATAAAACTGTTGGTTGGAGATGCCGGGCCTGGCTACTGCAGTAAACGCTACTCATTTCTCCCGACAGGCCCTGAATTGCCACTTGCAGCTGGTGGGCTACCTCGCCTTACTCATGAACTGAAAGAAATTATTGGGGGGTGTCTGCTGAAACGCTCCGTAATTGAAAGAATAAGGAGTTAAGGAAAAAATCCAACAACTAATTATGTCAAATTTAACGTTGCGTAACTCAGCTTGTGATGGGGTTCCATTTGGTGTGGTATTTTTTGGTGTGGTATTGCATATTTGTGCTGGAAAAAAAAATAGAATAGGTCATGTATCAGATGGACGGGGGAAGAAACGAGGTTATTGTGGCAGGTAAAGCTATGCTTTGAGCCCTGTTTGCTTTGCCACTGAAACCTTAAAATCTTACAGTTTCTGCCTCTAGAGACAATTGTGGGCCTTTCACCACTTTGAGACCTGGGGGAGGCCAAGAAGCACCTGGGCCTGCAAGAGGGAGCCGCTGACTCCAGCCTAAAAGTTGCAGCCACTGCCCCTACCAAATACCTACCTAGGGCATCGTCCTGTGACGGTACTCACGACAGCTTGTTCCCACTGCTGAGGACAGCCCGTTGCTCTATGCTTTGTCCATGCACGTATTTTACTGCCTGAGGCACCATCTATGAACCAGGCCAGGAGCAGACCTTCTCTTCCTCTGCACCAAGGCTAGAGCTTAAGCTTCACCGTAGCTCTCAAAAAACCCTCAAATGGTGCCTGGATGTCCTGGGGTTTCCCACAAGACGGGGTCCTCTGATGGGCAGTCAAGAGAAGCGCTCGGGTACCTCTCCTGGAGGCAAATGCTCCCTGGCTCCTGCGGCACATCTGCACCAAGGCCACACGGCCACCTGCTGCTCAGCTGCCCCCAGCTCCCCACCAGCTGCAGGCGATTCCGAGATGGAATTCGGGATGAGCGCCCCGTATCCCCTGGTGAAGATGCCCGTTGGGTCCAGCCGTGGGTGAAGCACTGCAAGCCACGCAGCAGTTCAGGGCAAGGCTCCTTAGCCTTAGACTTGGTGGGGCTTTTGGGTTTCTGTTTAACACGGAATTCCTCTAAAAGCCCATACAAAGTTGAAAAAAACTGGTGTCCCGCGAGCCTTCATTCCTGAATTTCTAGAATACATAAAGGGCAGAAAAAATACATAGAAAGTAGCAAAGCACTGAGAGGGGAAAACAGAATCGGACTTTTAAAATATACGTTAAAAAAGCCTGTTTTCCACACAGGCTGTGGCACAGCCTCAGCCCGGAGGTGCTGTGGGCAAACCACCTACCTGTGCAATGGCTGCATCCCAGAAGGGAGCAGAGCCCTCCTGGCTGCGGATCCCGGCGGGCTCGGCAGCCCCAGTGCTGGTTTTGCAGCCAGGAAACAACAGTAATCATGAGAAGAGAAATGCCTGTAACGCAGCAAATTACTATCGCTGGCAAACCACTCAATAGCACCTTTCTCAGCGACGTTGCAGGGATAGGAGAGAGCCCTAACAAAGTATGTGTGCTGTATAAAAATAATAAATTAAATTACGAGTGAACAGCAATTCAATATTTTGCATGAAAAATCAATTTTCGCTTTCAGCTCTGCTACAGAGCAGGCAAACGAGAGAACCAGCACTTTAGCTCCTCATGCTCTGAAACTGCTCAAGCAGAGACCTGGCTGTTATTTTTCTAAGCCATTAAAGCTTCTTCCTTTTGTATCACTTTTTATTTGGGGTTTGTCCTTTCACTCTCCACTGCCTCCATGACATGGTAACAGTATAGGTGAAGTCAATCGCATTGTCTAACTTTATGTCAGTCAATATTGTGTATTGCAAGGCCTGTTTCTAGGCTTGTAACTTTGCCAAACTTTAAGCATTTTGGGTGAAATTTAGCATCCCAGTTATCAGGCTCAGACAGGCTGCAGGGTGTTTGCATTTGTTTAATTTCATTTCAGTCAGAGCAAATCCACTCTTTCCATAAATAAAACTATAACGAAAACAATGGTGAAAATACACGAACAAACTCAGTGCCCCTTCCTTGAGATCTGCATCTTGAAATTCACGGGAGCCTGCGCGCTGTGAAGGAAAAGCACTCTGGGCGGGGCATGAAATTTTGGCAAAATTGGGCCAGACTATGACACAATTTCATGCTTCATGGCTTATTTCTTTAACTACTTTATGCTCACTAAGCTCAATGTGAGCGAGATTGCAACTCGCTCTTGCAACCCATTCCTTGCAACTCTGGGGAACGTTAAAGATATTAAGAAAGGTGTTTAGAAACAGCAGCCAGAATGGCTGGAAATACAGGAGGGTTTTAAAAAGGAGCTGCCTAAAGAGCCAGGAGGTGGGAGCTTAGACTGGAATGAGGAGTCCTGTAGAAAACAGGACGTATGTTCTAGTTCTGGCTAAACAGGAAATGAAAAGTACATTGAGCTACCTAAGAGACTGCCCTAAGGCAGCTATTAGGATGATCTGGAACCAGGAACAGGAGACGAACTGGAGGATCATGCTGTTGTCTTGGATGAGATGGGACTGAAGTGGGGCTCATTACTCTTGAAAATCAGCCAGGGAAAGCAACCCCAGAAGTTTGATCCCCGTTTATGATCAAACTGAGAAATGGATTTTTGGCTTTGCTTTAATTTACTACTAAAAAAAACCCTCAGATAATTTCAGCATTAAAAGGAGATTATTAAGGCTGAAAAATCTAGCACTAAGTGGGCAGGAAAACACCCCTGAGTGTACACAGAGTGACAGAGAACTATGAAAGCCTCTTCTTACCCTGTGTCTGACTTTATAACCCTAACGATGCTCTTTAATAGCTCCCATGTCTGGAGACAATGTTGTCCAGAGACAACGGTGTCTGGACAATGTCCAGAGACGTTAACCTTAATGTGGGGGAACTCCGAAATGCCAGTGGAGGCGGGAAGAGGACTGGGCCTGAAATGGGGCAGGTTGAAGGCAGGATCTAAAGGCCCAGCGGGTAAAACATCTCCCACGCAACTGGCCCCTCCAGAGGTGGGTCCAAAATCCAATTAAGTCTTGGCAAAGACTTCGCTTCCCAGCCCTTTCGCTAGGATTCATTTGAATTAGCTCTGGATCAGGTCATTAGCAATTTTTTTGCTTACCCAGGGGATATGTTCTACCAATGCCAATTCCACATGGCGAATATGAGAAAGCCGGTGAACAGCCACTGAGCGGGCCGTACAGGAAAAAGGGCCATGCTGTAAATCAGAACTTCCTTAAAGACTTTTTCTTTTCAATGGATCTCTCACATTCCCGCTGGAGCTTTCATCTCGCCACAAAGAGCGCCGTGGAACAAGCCTGCGGGCGCACTAGGGCACACTGCGCACGCTACCACCCCACTAGGAGTACTTTTTAGGAGTACGTTTTACCTCTTCCCCAGGTTTTACTCACCTCCTTACCTTGATACAACTCCGCGGAGCGGCGCGGCTCAGCGGGAGCACGTCCACGTGCTGCACCACCACCTAGGCCGTGCGTGGGGCCGCGCGAGGCGCTCGATGCACGCAGATTTTTGGCCCCGTTTGTGCTGTCGTGCCCCTCGCCGAGGCCGCTCCGTGGCTGCAGGCAGTAAAGCAGTAAGACCATCCTTCCCTACTTGCACAGGGCCCGGCAGAAGTCTTTGCCCTCAGGCCCAGGGCCACCTGCCTGTTCCTGGCTTGTGCCAAGCGACACCAGCCCCCGCGAGGCTGTGCCGAGGGGGCGCGAGATGAGCGGGGACATCAGGGCTCTGCCCCAAGCAGAGAGCGTGGAGCTGAACGGAGACGGTTCTGACGGCTCCTCCAAGAGCCAGCTGCAATTTAATCATGCTTTTCCAAATGCGACATTTTCTAACTACCAACGACAGATGCTTCACCTGCTCTGTAGCAGAGTCATCTAGTTCGTGCAAGCGGGCAGCTCTGTCAGCACGAGACATTTCCGAAGAATCAGGAAGGATCCGGACCAACATCCCGCCCATTCCCTCCGTCCCACTCTACACACGTTTGAGTTCTGTTACATTTTGGGGGTTCCTTTGGGTGAAGTGGGAAGCAAGGTGACTTGCTTACAGTGATATGCCCAAGTGTGTGTTTCGAAACGGGCAAAATGACCATCTGGGAAATACCCTGGGAGCGGTGGGAGAGGAGAGCTAGGGCCACATTTAAACAGTCCTTTCCACAGGAGAGAGAGAAGTCTCTTCCAGCACTCAGAGGAGCCAGCTAAGGCTTAGGGAATACTCACAAGCCAGAATAAACTCAGGAAGCCTGAAATGATGAAGATAATTGCCAAGGGCAAACGTTCTGCTCTTGCAGCCCGATCAGCCTGGCTGGACTCACACAGCGCTTTGGCTTTTGCTTTCCTCTCTGTGGGGAGACCTCCTGGAGGTCTTGAGGGCCTCCTAGCAGCTTTCCTTGTCTCCTTATGTCCTTCTGTCTTGGTGCGGCTGAGAAGGGTCTCCCCAGGCACGCAGGGGTAACGCTCATGGGACAGAGTTGACAAATCTTCAGCAACTCGTGCAAAGAAGCAAGGAGGAGTTTGCTACAGTATTTTTCTTAGGGTTGAATTTTCCTTGAAGGCTTGGAGCAGAATAAGCTCATGAAAGTTTCTAATGACAAGTATTTCTTCATCCCAACACGGAATGACGTCTGCATGACCACCAGTTGTAGTTCTTCTAGATGCCAACATTTTATCTTGTCCCATATAAACTCTCCTGCAAAACATAAATTTTACATGTTCCCACACATGATTCCTTCACTTTGGACTTCTTCCTTTCATAGCCAAAGCCAAATGCATTTCTAATTTTCCTTAGGGAGGAAAACTTGCTCTCTCTTTTCCAACTTGCACCAAAAATAAAGCTGACCCAGTTACCACCATATTCTTTAGAGCTGTTCAGTCAGAAATCAGCTGGGGAGAACAGGATGAATAAATGACATCCTGGATCAAATACATAATTAAAGGGTACTAAATACAGCTGGTCATAATTTTCAAAGGGAAAGGATTTCTTATAGTCTTCTGTAAATCAACATTTTTCAATGCTTTTCATGTTATCAACATTTTTATTTTTTTAATGTCTCACATATTTTCTACCAAAATAGCTATCAACCATAAACGAACATTGAAATTGTTTTTTACTGAGAAATCTGATTTTTTTGTGTGTGAAATGCAACCACTGTCCCCAAGACGGCAACTTCATCAAAAGAAAAAAAAATGCATTTTGTTCCCAAGAGCTATTACTGTAAGATTTTTGGTCTTTTCACCCCCCTTTTTTTCTCCTTCCTGAAAATATCTGCAAAATATCTGTGCAAATATCTACTCTGTCATTAGTCTCCCCTTCAGTGCTTAATGTGACTTTCCTTGCAAAGAGGTTACTTAACATTTGGAAATGGTTATCAGTATTTTTATTTATCAGAACTATCAGGTTATCTGTATTTTCTATTTATCAAAACCTCTACATTGAATTCTCCAAATTTCTATTCAATGACTATTTTTTCTAAATGTGTGAAAGGAAGCCTCTCTATATTTCCAGCCCCTGAACACCAAATTACATTTTTGAACCCTGGAAAATGATGCAAATTTTTTTTTTTTAAAAAAAAAGGTGAACTCTTTTCTCTTTCAGGTTCCAGTAACAAGGAAAGCACTATTTTTATTTGATCACACAGCAGCTTTCCCTTCTGCAAGGCTTAACAGCTTTCAATAGCAATCAGGGAGAAGCCACCACAGAACTTCCTCGGAGCATCTCGCATCCCATTTCTCTTCCACCTCTGACCTTCTCCAATCCTCCTTCTTCCCTCCAGAAGTAGGGAAAGGGTGTGAGTGGCATTAATTCATCTACTCACCTTGCATCCTGGTAGAAAGCGAGTCCCCTGCACTGCTCTGCTGTTTGGAGTAAGCGCTTCATCAAGCCTAAGGTGATCACCAGACACAATTAAGAGTAATGACTACAGTTACTTGAGGAAGTAAAAGGTGGAAATAAAAGTTAATTACAAAAACATGAAGCAACTTGCAAATGTCTTGTTTAGTTTTGAATAACCTTTTTTTTTAACTATGAATTAGTGAATGAATTATTTTTTAACTATGATTAGTGCCATTTGGGCATTAATGTAATTTTGTTTTTTCTTCCTCTGAAAAATTCCTTCTTATGGCTTCCTGGCAGTTCAGGAGGGAAATAAGTTATTTTCAGAGCTCCAGCTGTAGCCTTTTTTAGTGTGTGCTACTCCTCTAATGTTCATGCATTCTAAAAACTTGACCTTGGCTCATGTCACAAAAATGAACACCCGTTTTTACATGGCAAGTGGAATAATTATGTTCTTGCTAAATTTTAGATTCATTTGAATGTGAACGTCTTCTTCATCATTATATATTATTACA
>JAVCKT010005626.1:0-26153 GCA_032273925.1 Rhynchotus rufescens | reverse complement strand
TGAATTTCCAAACAACTGGAAATCAGTTGATGTGTTTTTAACAGACTGCTGACTCTGAAGCATTATGGTATCCAGCGGTGGCTGCAAAATGTGTCAAGAGAGACAAAACAAACTAATGAAAACTACTTTCCCCGTTTACCATCTGTCAAGATGGCAGTTCACATCTTTCACCTCTGCATCCTAAAAGCAACAGGGCAAGTCCTTCTGATCTAGAGAAGAAAATTCCAGCTATCCCTTTGTGTCTACCTTGGGTTGAAGGTCAAATGGTTGTCAACCTATGTGCCAACTCTTACTGAACACCTTCACAGGGAGAATGGTGTTTTGCTTGCAGGTTCTTCAATTTAACAATTTCAGGGACTCACAAAGCTAACTAGATATGACGCATGTGCTCGGATCTCACAGAGGATTTGAAAGCACCTCGGTAGTCAGGAGACTGTGGAAATGGTGGAAATTGCCAAACCTCAGTATCGCACACATTGCTTGCTACCAAAATCAAAGTGCTCCAACTGCAGAAGTGCCATGAGGGAGAGCCAATCAACTTGATTTTGCATTGCCCACCAAAGAAACAAAAATGGATGGGGAAGATGCAGAGAACTTCCTAAATGAAGGGCTCTGGTGTTCAGGTGATTCAGGACCTATATCAGGTGTTGGATAATTTTACTTATTTTTGCTGTTGCAGAGATGTGAAGCATTGGAAATACAAATCCTGTAACCCTCCACATTGCACATATATCCTTCAGAAACGCAAGGGGTCATCTGTTTAAATGGGAACCTCACATTCCTTAAATTAGAGGCCCGCAGTTATCATTGGTATTTCCCAGCAAGAGCCGCACAACTGCTGATCCATGCAGCAACCCTGCAACACTCAGGGCTGGTAAGCAGTCATTTCAGAGCTGACGCTCACCTGGAAATCAAGATACAGAAGCTCAGTTTAAAGATCTGTAGGATACCAAAAATGGTTGATCCCTGGCAACCCTCCTCTGGGCACTTCATACAAAATATATGCTTTGGCCAGGTAAAATACAGTTTTTCCAACACTTGCTGTTTTGATGTTTTTCTCCTTGATTTTGTCTCAACACCTTTTTGCCTGGAAACCCTGCAAAGAGGCTTAGTAAGAGCAGCCTCTCTTTGATACTGGTGCCAGACAAGCAGGCATCTGCCGGAGCAATTTAGCCAGCTCCCCAGGTCCCTCGCTGGGAAGCCTCGCAAGGTGTCCAAGAATTAAGGTGTGCAACACATTCATGAGCACGTAGAATTTGTGCTGCCTTACTTGCCCCAGAGTCCCCGTAGCACCAGCCATCCTGCACTGTGAGCCCTGGCACATCTCATGCTCAGACAGGGTCAAGGGAAGAATTGCAGGTAGCTGCAGGTTCATCGAGGGACAGGAAAGGAATGGTGGAAAGCAAGAAATCACCTTCTGTCCGAATACCCTCTGCAGGGTCATGTCCAGCCAAAGGAGACATTTGGATGCTTGGTACCTCTTCTCCAGTTAGAAGTGGGGATCTGGATCCAAACTGAGTGTGAATATGGGCTCTAGAGAGCAAGCACATCTCTCAGGGAGACTATTAAGGTCATATAAAATACAAAGAAGTTAAAGGAAGATGAGCAGAGCATGTGCTTCCCTCAGAGCTCTACAGGACAGAATAACAAGAACAATCCTTAGTTTCTTGTGCACATGCCGTGTTCTGGAAAACTGATCTCTTCTCCTTCTCTCCCTGCCACCTTCTAAGGACACAGGGAATATTTCCTTAGCTTGTCAACTGAATGACATGAAATGACAGTAAGTAGCAAAACCAGAGGGCTCATGTTCATTCATAAAAACTGCTTGTGGTCCAGGCCCAGATCTTTTGAACAAAACACACAGAATGGTTGGAAGGAACCTCTAGAGATCATCTAGTCCAAGCCCCTGTTCCACCAGTGACATTCAGAGCAGAGGGCATAGGGTGGCATCCAGGTGGGTTTTGAAGACCTCCAGAGGAGGAGACTCCCCAGCCTCCCTGGGCAGCCTGTGCCAGGGCTCTGTCACCCTCACAGTGAAGAAGTTCCTCCTCACATGGAGACGGAACTGCCTGTGCTTTAATTTATACCCATTACCCCTTGTCCTGTCACTAGCCAACACCAAGAAGTGTTTGGCCCCATTCTCTCTCCATCCTCCCCTCAGGCATTTATGCATGTTGATGAGATCCACTCTCAGCCTTCTCTTCTCCAGACCAAACGGGCCCAGCTTGCTCAGTCTTTCCTCATATAAGATAAGCAGCTCTGGCACCATGAGGAGCAAGTAGGGAGAGACTGAGCTGAACAAGAATGTGTTCTTGGCTGAAAAAAACAAGACCACAAACACACCAGTGGGATCAGAAGAACCTGTAACTAGATGCAATGGGAAACCAGATGAGAATGTATATGGGCAAATGTATGCAGACATCCTTTTTAGAAATGATTTAAAAATTTTAACGCCCTCCATTAGTTTCCTGGCTCTCTTATCTTTCTCATTAAAGTACCTGATGCTGCTAAGCATCCTTCCTCCGAATGACAAATGCAGAGCTACAATTTAGCTCAGCTGGAAAGCACCCCACAGCTCAGGGCAGTATCTTGCCCATGGTACATCTCGTGCTGTGTTTGTTTCTAGGGTTCACCAAATTGCTGTCTGCATTCATCTCACTCATACCTTTGCCAAACAGGTATCATATGTAACGTCCCCCCACTGCTGTGGGACCCTCCCTGGGCACCATTTGCCCTGCAAAGTATAGATGAGGCAGGGCCAAATTAAGGCTCAGTGAGAAAATTAACTCAAAGACAGCCTGGGACATCAAGCAGCACTGTCATTGCTTTACAGGATGGTCACCTTTCCCCACAAGAAGTGTGCTCAGCCTGTGATGGATCCACATGCACTTACACATGGCCAACAAATTACGATATACAAGTATAAATTGATGCAGATCCCAAAGTACATAAACAGGAGGAGATGAAGAAATCCTACATGATAAGTATCTAAATTTTGAAATAAGTAAGCCAAAAGGCATACAAATTATGTGACTAAGCTGAAAAAAATAAGCTAACATGCATACAAATTATGTGACTAAGCTGTTGAAATATCTCCAGAGCAAAGCCTGGGCTGGAGAATCAGGAAAATAATTAAAGAATACCAGAATGTGGCCATTCTTGGTCTCCATGACCTTTGTAACATAGAAAAAACACACAAAAAAACCCTTTTAACTGGTGCATTAGAGCAGGAGGAGAAAGCATCCGATGCTTGGACCCAGAGACCACCTTTGTGAATCCTGTAGTAAGTACAAACCAGACACCAGATATCCAGAAACAGGGAAGCAATTCTTTGATAATCACAGACACCAGTCCAGGACACCAAGACCCTCTGCAGCACAAACTGCCCATAAATGAATTTAAAAGCTCACGCAAGAATCAAAACCTGTGCATTTCTTACCCACATGTCCCAGCTCCTGCATCACTGGCTGTAGGTCCGGGAAGGACTCGTGAACACTGCATAGCAGCTGACAGATCTTGATGGCTGGGACAGACTTCTCTTGCACTGTGCTCAGAGCCGCTCTCAAGGAGGCCTCCGAGTTCTCTTTTTGAGCAGAAATACTCAGCAGCTAGAAAAGTAAAAAGAAGGAAGGGTCACATGATGGAGAACTTGTGCTCTGAAGGGTAAAGAAGGTTTGGGGCTGATGGTGCTTCCTCTGCTGCTGGCAACTTGCTTTGAGAAACCAGAGAAGAACCTACATCCTACATACGTGTATGCCCTTCTATTCATATATGTGGTAGTTTATAACTGCATGAACTGAGAGTATTTCAGGATTTTAAAAGTTGCAATAAATGAACCTCTTGAAATTTCTGTATCGGTTTTGACTCACCTACAACCAACTCTCCATGGAAAGAGAGTTTTCTCAACACCCTGCAGCAAACATCATTTAGCTAACTTGTAAACCTGTCCTTCATGCACAACTCCCTTCAGGTTCTTCTCTCCCCTCCAAATCCAATCCTCCAGTCACTGCAGAGAAATCCAGAAACTCTGTGTAGGCTCAATTGCAAGAGCAGCTGATCACAGTAGGAATGTGCAACTGTTTGGTGGGAGAGGCTCACCCAACAATTAGTAGCCAATATGTCCCAATGTCAAAGAGCAAATGCTACTGCAGACTCCAGCATCACAGGACAGGATGCATTTTCTAGGAATACCTCCTTCTTGTGTTGGATAAAGTCTTCAGGCAATTAGCTCTAAGGTAAAAAAGGACTCCCTGTCAAGATTCTAGAACCCTGGAATAATGCTGGTTTGTCCACCCTGAGCCACACCAGACCCGAGTGCAGCTGCATCATCCCCTCCTACCTCTTTCACTGCCTCTGCAAGTCCTGCTTCCCCTGGAGCCAAATCTTCGAGGTCTGCACGCTGCTTGATGGCTTCTGAGATGAGCTTGCTGTGCCGCAGGATGATCTCGATGGCTGTGCTTTCACTGCTGGCCACTAACAAAGGAAAAGAACAAAAGAGTTTTAAAAAACACAGCCTTGCATCCCAGCATGTGGTAGAACCAACAGGGTTAGCACGTGTATATAACAGAATGCTGCACAGTCTCCATCCCTTTTACTATAGTGTCAATTAATGCAAGTGTCCCTCTTGCTGTGTTGAGATTTCTACAATTAGGGGATGGAAAAGGATGGTCTGGGTTTCAGAATAGGAAGACATGGATTATAGGATATTCAAAGCTGGCAGGGAAACCCACAGGGGCACGTCAAGGCTCTGAAGAGGGCAGGATAAAAGCTGCGCAAATAGACCTCTCATTTAAGCCATATTTTTAGTCTGATGGGTCTCGGGTCGAGATGGATTTTAGCACAGAAAAAAACAGGATGGCAGCTACAGAGAGAAAAAAAAGTTAAGGAGCAGCCAGGTGTCCTCCCACCTCTCAGAAGATTTTCTTATTGTAAAACCTTAGGGACCTCTGTAAAATACAGGGTTGCAAGAAGAGCTCTTAAGAAAAGCAGCCACGTTTGTGGGTGAAGGTGCCTGATCAACTGTTCATCTCACAGGGGATGCACGTTTTGATATAAGCTGCAGAGAAGGAAAAAAATAAATAAAAATAAAAACAAATTAAAAAGAAGCATGAAAGAGAGTGCCAGGTAGAGCCTGTGGGGAAAGTATTTCCAGCAGCCAAAGAAGAGAACGAGAAAAGATCTGAGAGAACTTCAGCTCAAGAGAGGCAGGAATGTGAGCAACCCCCCTTTTGATGGCACTGGGAGACAGGAGAGGGCTCAGAGAGGGGGATCCGCAAGGATAAACATAGTCTGGCCCAGAGACAGAGACTGGTACCTGCTTGGAAGAAGAATTCTGCGCCTGGTTCCTTCTGGATCTCCTGCATGAGCACGTTCAGGGGAAACTCGGCCTCTCGCATGGCCAGGAGGAGCTGCCAAACAGCAGACACTGACAGAGCCTGTTCATCAAGCGCCGCGGACACCAGCGACACGAAGCCACCTGAGCCAGTCTCGCGCTTCACAATCTGTTCCATTACCTTCAAAAGACCAGCAGCAAGGCACTAATGAGGGATCTCTGTCCATATGTGCAGCCACACGCCAGCCAAGGCTCCTTGGCTCACTCCACATCCAACCTCTCCTAGATCCTGGCCCTACTGAAGACCTGCCTCAAGACAATCTAAGGAATGACAATGTCAAGGTCCAGCTCTTCATAGACACACATCGGCCACCTCTTCGGTTCACTCCAGCAAGTGAAAACCTCTCTTGCCATCCTGAAATCAGTCAGGATTACTTGCTGATTTTCAGCTTCACATATGTTATTTTATTTTGCTTTCCTCCTGCTGCAAGATGTTAAAAAAATCATTAACCTAAGTCCTGCAGGAGAGAATTGTCCCCAAACACTGCCACAATAGCTAGTAAATCAAGTCCCTAGGACATCGTGCTCACCGATCAGAGATAAAAGCTCAGTATTTTAAACACACACAAAATAGCTTACCTCTCTCTCACCAGGAGCTAGGTTCTGTGCAGCAGAGATCCCTTGCAGCAGCACCCGGGTATCTGTGAGAAGCTCTGCAAAGTTTCCTTGATATCGCCTCAAAAGTCTGGCTCCATAATCCTCTGGGTTCCACTGGCCTTAACATCAACAAATGGAAGTCAGAATTCGGCATGCACTATCTTCCTCAAAGGTAAGAGGAAGGCTCAGAGCCAAGGGACAACTGCTAACACCGTGACAGCCAGTTCTTATGTGGCCACTCCAATGGCCTTGCCCTCAGGACACCTGGCTTCCCATCCAAGCCCAGGATGGGCACTAGAAGTTCTTTCCAGTCCCTGGCGGCACTGGTCTGCATCACTAACCTACTGCAGACGGAGGCAAGTGAAGAGTCTCCTCGGAGGAAGGGACTGCAAAAAGGCTGCTGGCCAAGGCTGGGACGTCTCACTAACGTCGTGCTGGGAGCAGGGAATGGGCAAGGCTCTTTGTTGGCAGGGCCTGGAGAAGGAAGCAGTGGGGATTGCCCTGCGTCGGCTCCGCGACAGAGTCCGAACGGTGCCAGGGGAAGTTGAGACTCCTTAAGCCAAGGGCTGTCAACAGCCTGGGGCTTTTCTGACAAGAGAAAATACCCCACTTCATTGAAACAAAGTATCTGCAGAAATCTTAGTGCCAGCCCAAAAAGAGAGCATCTTAGCCAAGGACAGCAAGTCTCATCTGTGAGGACAGCACCTTGAGACGTTCTTCAGGTTCTTTTATGTCCTGGGAGCAAAGAAATCCTGTTATTGACTATGAATTGTAGCTTCATGAGGAGACAGTGGTCAAAATGGTAGTCTTGGACAGGCTCTGCTACAAAGGAGCTCTGCAACATGCTCTTCCTCAGAAGTGTATAATTATCAAATGCACTAACATGCAACACACACCCAGATGGTCCAAGATGATCAAGAACTTATGGGGGCGAGCTGTCTTTGGTGACAATCTTAAGGGAACACAAACCAGACTTCTGATTGCAAGGTGGCACTTGCGCCTTCTTCTTTGCCTCACACAAACACAAAAAGGCAACTTGAACCTCATTCCTTTCTCATGAATTTAATTCTAAGGTGGGTCCGCCCTCATGAAGCTGAGAAAGAATGAATCCAAAGCCACAGCACAATCCTTTTTAGAAGCCACAGTATCAGAACACACGGAGAAATATGACTAATTTAAGCAGGAGCAAAATGTTATTCAGAGTGTTGAAAAGACCTGGCAAAATACACTCTATAAAAATATTTGATTTCAGCTAGCCCCAAATTAGCTGATAGAAAAATCTACAGACTGCCAAAAAGATACATCTGAAAATATCTTTTTTTTTTCCCAGGGTTGGAGTTACAAAATTGGAGGACAAGATGGGAGGTTATATTTTTTTTTTGCCTTTGTAGAAGAAATCAAAATACCAAACTCTTGTTCATCTAAGACATCTCTGTGCGTTTTTGTGTGCTTAGGTCTTTGAATCATTTTAGTTTAGCACTAAACAGAAAGATCAATTATTCGCACAGCACTACTTAGGAAGAAGGCAGCTAAATACTCAGCTTGGTTCAAGGAAAATCAAGTCCCTGGTGAGGGAGGTAAGCAGCAGTTGGTGAACTCATCAGAGGGATTGAGAAAATGCTGAAAACTCCCTGGACAAACACTTTGTGGGGACACACAGGTCGAGTCACCAGGAGAAGCCAGGGGAGCCCCATGAAGCAGCTGAGCTCTGCAGGGCTTTGCCTACAACTTGGGAGGAGCCCCACACAAATCAGGGGGATGGTTTACAAGCAGATATAGCTCTCCCTTTGAACATTTCTGATATCCTTGCCCACATTTCAGTTGTTATCAATGTCCTCTTCTCGGCCATCCTCCACAACCACAGCAGAGCCTCCACCGCGGCACAAGACGCGCTCCTCTGCTCACCCTCCCTCTTCATTTCCACGATCAGAAATATTTGTGCTTCTGTTTACTCAGGCTTCAGTTGAAGGAGATTCAATTCTGGGTAATTAAGGAACGCTCCCCTCCTTGGAATGGGTATTACCACCAGATAATTAAGCATGTTGGGAGCCTGATGTTTCAAGAAAGCAGTCGTGCTTAACGAATGACAAAGCAAAGTGCCTGTCGGGAACGTTTGCTACAGAGGAAATTATCAGCATCGTGAGCACAGTTTTGCTTTCTATTAAATGCTCATTTACATTTCACTGTATGTTAATCCAGTTTTTAATTTTTAAGCAACTTCAGAGCCAGTGAGAGCTGCCACTACCCACATTGCTCAGAGGTGTGCTTAAGCCCACCCAAACTTGCAATAGTGCAGATTAAAGCCACTGAGCCACCTCTGTAACATCCCAGCACTTAACATCAAGGGCAACTACAAGACAAGGGGCCAGTGGAACAAAAAGGGGCTAGTAATTCCCTTAGGAGGCCAGAGTATTGATGAAGTGCTCTCAGAAATCATCTCCGTAAGGTCTGGACAAGCATCCAAACTTCCTGCCAATTCTGAGCTGAATCTCAGCTCAGAGATGTCTGAGCTGAGACATCTGGAGACCAAGTCTCCAGTGTTTAACATATAGGTACCTTCAGCATCAGAAGCAGCTGCTGTTGCCACCAAGCTGTCTAGCAGAAGGTGGAGACCAGGAAATGATTCTTTCACAGCCCCAAGGAGTTTGATCAAGCTTTCAGCTTTCAGGGTTTTCTCTTCATCCACCTTTTTGAGGAGCTTCTCCATGGCTTCCCTGTGAGAGCTGCCTTCACAGCAATCCAGAACTATCTGCAACACAGAAAAATAGTAAAGAAATTGTGAGAGGTTCCTATGAACTCTTAGACCTGCACAACCCCAGGGAAACAGAGAGAGCACTATATTTCTCAACAGTGCAGTAAACCCAGTAAACCCACTGCTTCCATTTATTTCACTGGGTGCTATTTATTGTAACATCTAAACTTCTCCCAGACGCATCTGACACCGGTGACCCTGGGAATTACCATGGCATGTTCTTCCATCAAGTCAACTTTCCATTTAGGATTTTTAGTAAACCCTTTTCAACCAACAGTCACTCTTCCTTTCCTCTTCCCAATTACTTTGCTTATCATTGAAAGAATGGAAAGAAAAACAAGCATCTTGTTATTTAGATGAGTACCCGACTGAATGAATGTATCTATGACTTGGCCATAGAAGACATTTCTTAAGTGAGATGCAATCACTGCCGGTTGGAAAAGCTTTAGTATGTCAATTTAAAGCCTCCCCAGCACAGTCAGCAAAGAGATCCAGCCTTGATAGGGCTGAGGTTGACATTGAAATCTGTTTAAAAAAAAATAATAGGAGGCTTCACAAGGAAAATGAGTTCAAAAGTGCAGGTTGACCTGCTCTATGCAAAAACTGCATTTCCAAGCATTCAAAATGAAGGGCTGCAGAAACCCTGTAAGGTCACCAGTGAAGGTCCCTGCTGCCACAAACACGACACGATACAATCCCATTAATAAAATTAAGATCTGTCCTAAAACTAGTTCCATTTTTGCTCCCTCTCCTCTGATTGGCAAGCTCTTCCCAGCCTCATTCCCCTGTTGATTCTTCTAATTTCCAGCTTAAATTTATTCATGGCCAGCATATACCCATTTGTTCACATGCCAACACTATCTTTCAGCTTAAAAAGCTCTTCTCAGTCCTCTGCGGTGTTTATCCCACGCCTTCTCTCCAATTTCTTTTATAAAAGAGTGATCATTTTCCCCCAGTCTTCATTTTACTTGTCTAAATAAGACAGCTTCTCTTGTAAAACAGCTTCTCCATTCCCAGATCTTACTATTGCAAATCTGTCTCTACTTCAGCATGAATTCATCTTTTTGGAACAAGGCTAGACTGCACACAGTATTTCAGATGAAGTCTTATTCTTCGTTCCCATCACTGCATCTAAACGTCTGCCCTTCGTTTTATACTATCATATCATTCAGCCCTCACTATTTCAGCTGTCCAGTTATATAATTCTTCTCCCATTAGCAGATCTTCCTCTGTGTGGACAATAGCTCCCAATTTTGCTCCTCAGCAAATTTTTCCAGCGTGTTTTGATATCTCCATGGCAATAACATTAATGATAATGTCATCCAAGTACAAAGAACCACAAATCCCTCCACCAACCTCGCTCTAACTTGACAGCCCTGCCTTCAACACAACCTGTCGTTACCTCCCCATTAGCTACACACTTTTTTAATGCCACCATTTCCTCTGGTTTAACAATTTCCCCCATATGAAATTCAAATGCTTCGCTCAAGTCCAGATTGAGGCAGTAAATCCCATTTTTATCTCATCAAATAGAGATAACCAGGTCAGGCAGAAACAATTTACTTGAGCACCCTTGTTACATTTTATCCCGTTTCTTGTTTACATGCAGTACTTCAAATATATGCAGCTTCCTGCTTGACCCAGTGCACAGGCTGGTGCATCCCTAGCCCTAGTTGCCTGGACCACTGCTTCCCTCTTCTGCAAGCTCACTGCTCCCCAACCACGGGAGTCATCCCCAATTTGAAGAAATACAGTAATAAACCTCAGTGCTGGTCTCCTAAATACACACTGGCTCTGGCAGCTTGCTGGGTGGAGATTTGGCCACTGCCCTCTTGGCACTTTTGGGCTGCGGTGTCGCCTCAGCTGCAGGATTTGCCCCTGGGCTCGGTACAACAGCCCTTCTCAGAAGGTCCTGGTTGAGTTTGTAGGTCCTCTTCTCCCACTATCCATTTCCTTTGGTCCTGGTTGAGTTTGTAGGTCCTCTTCTCCCACTATCCATTTCCTTTACCTGCTCAAACAAGTGTTTGTTATGTACCTTAATCCATTTTGTGGTGCCCAGCAATTTGACCTGCAGCAAGTCTCGCCTCATCCCTACAAGCTCTGAAACGTTTCTTTGTCCTTTGTCAGCTGCTTCATCCCTTGCTCACAGGTTCCAATAGGCTCCTCATGCTCTTCCTCGAGCTATTCATTCACTGCAATTGGCAACCCTTTCTTACAAATTCTCCCCTCCTGTTGAGGATGCAAGCTTCAGAAAGTTCTCATACATTTAACATAAAAGAAAAAATCCAACAGCTCCTCCTGAGCTCTTCAGAGCAGCTGATCTCATTAATTAGTTTCCTCTCATTTCTAAAACTCTGCCCTTTTATAGGTAAAACTGTGTTAGGGAACTTGTTTGCATATCCCTCCATTTAATTCACACTGAACTGACTCTTGATCGCTCCATCTGAAGTCACCTTTCAAGATAACACAAAAGGGCAACGAGAACCGCATCCTCTTGGAGAATTTAAAATATATAAGCTATTAATGTTGCCAGGCAAGTTTCCACACTCCGCTTTGACGTGCACGGATACGAGAGCCCTGGCAGCACGGCACGGGGGGAATACAGCCCTGCCATTTCTGACAACACCCAGGAGAGACGGTCAGGTTTGAAACCTCCCGTTCTGCATGCGGGACTTCTCCATCCCCCCGGCACATTCAGGCTCCTCGGGTGACGGCAGAGAGGGCTGCTTGAGCTGGCGTTAACCCGTTTCCTACCTCGGAGGCAGTTTAATGCGAGCAATGAGCCATCACGGTGCTGGAGCCAAACAAGGGAAGGGCAGCCCAGAAGGAGACGCCAGATGAAAGCAAAGAGGAGAAGATAACAGGAATTTGGGCATGCAAGCTGGACAGAAGCACTGAGATACTGGGACAGGAAGAGGGAGGTAGAAACCACCCTTGCAAAAGTAGGAATGGAAAGATGAGGTGAGACAGGCTGGGAAAGCAGAGCGGAAAGGGCTGTGGTCACGTAGGAGCACTGCCTTACTTGAATCCAGCTTTATCGCTGAGTCCCAATGCGCTAAAGCCCTGAGATGGCAGCGTGTAGCTCGGCCTGCCGTCCTCCAAAAAGCCCCCTTGGGAAGAGGGTCTGAACAGAAGACAAGGTCAGCGGCTGCTATCAGCTACTCTGTCAGCTCCGGAGCTGTGGACAGGCAGCAGACTGGTAGCTCCAAACTCTGCACAAAACCTAAGCCACGGGTCATGGGTCAGGATGGTCAAACGGCTCTCGTACTTTATGCAAAATCACAGGGTTTTGTCCCCTTAAGCAAGGACTTGCCTTCGAGCCATTCCCCAAATTCTCTATCTCCATTTATTACAAAACACTAGTAAAGCCTCATGGTTAAGCACTCAAAACATAAGAATTCCAGGCAACGGAGTGCTCCCCAAAGCCACAGATTTACAAAGGGGCTTCACAGCACACCATAAACTGTTTTTCATCCACAGAAAGAGAGATTTACTCCGTGCACAGGCACAGGACTCTTGGACCAGGCATAGGAAAGATCCTACTTGCCTAGAAAAAACGCTGTTCCATGCAAGACTCATGCTTCTCTGGCTGAATAAATATGTAGCTCATGAGGCTGGAACACAAGAAGAAAAAGGAAAGTCTCCCACTTGTGAAGCCTTGGAGAACTAGATGCTATCTTTGCTGGCCCAGCATTCTCGTGCTATGCTGGATGAAGGAGCTAAGATGAAACCTTCAGAGGTGACTGCTAATTCCACGTACAGTTTTCCCGGCCCTCCACCTGAGACCGCAAGATCTCAAGTGCACGTATGCCACAAGCCCAATGTTTCAAACAACTTGGCTCCTTTGAAATAATTAAGTACTTTCCCACTTACCAGGGGGGAAAATAAGCCAATTCTTTTAAAAAAGACACCTCAAGGTCAGTCTAACTTTCGGCAATTTTAGCCTTAGTTTCTCGTGCCTCACCTCCTCGTGCCCAGCTTTGCACCCAGCCTCATCCGAGCGCTCCTAAGATACACCCGTGGGTTTGTCCGGTGCCTGTGTGCTAAGAAAAGTGCATGAAGGGAATCTACAGAGAGCAGCAGGATTTTGTATTCCGAGCAGGGTTTGGAGGCTCTGCAGCAACCACGGCTCAGCGGCGTACGCTGACTGACGGGGATAAAAAGAAATACTGAATAACTACCCCTTTACCAAACAAGGCAGGAGTCCCAGGAACACAGCAGTGTCTGATCATGTAATTAAAGGCTGGATCCTATGCCCAAGAGGCAGAATTATGATGGCAGAAGGGTTTTGTTTATTTTCTTTGTTTTCTTTTTTTTTTTTTTTCTCTCTTCAAAAAGATAGGGAGACAGAAAAAGCCTGTATTTTAAATATCCAATTTCCCAAACATAAAAAAAAAGACAGTTCATGGAAAGTGTTCTGGTTTCAAAAGCAAAGGCCACGCGGTGACATGAACAGGCATATAGGAAAAATTTTAATCTTTCCACTGCTGATGCAATTTTCATGGCTAAGAAGTCGGCTCCAAGCACCCCCCTAACGGATCTCTGCTGACAGCCACAATATCCCCAGCAGATGCCGAATCCTTTGCTGCATTCACACTTCTCTTTCCTCTTACATTCCCACTCCAGGCTCTGTCATTCTTCTTGCACGGGGAGGAAAAAAAAAATAATATCAAACACTAGTCACACCTTCAGCCCATAAAGACAAGGTGGATAATTCTGCTGGTGGCACCTTCTCTGGTCCTACAGCGAGCTGCACTCAGGCTCGGAGCTGCTCCACGCTGGAAGCTTTGTCGTTGCAGGAGGGCCAAGAAAGGCAGAAGTTTTCAGCCCTCCTATCGTGGCCTGCAGCCAGTCTCACTCAGACAGAAAGCAGACAGCATTCATGCCCCTGAGCACAACAGTGCTTTCCACTCGCTATAATCTTGTGCCAGAAGGGGGAAAAAGGGGAAAAAAAACAAGTGACGTGACAAACTAGGACAGAAGGTCTGCAAGCTGTGTCCTGAAAGCAGCATGTTGGGGCACCTTGCAAGGATCAGCAGCACAGGCAGCCCCCAAAACACAAAAGCAAGTGGTTGATGCACAACATTTTGTCCTCTATGACTTTTGAAAAAAAAAATAAAACCAAAAAAAAACAAAAACAAAAAACAGCGTACATAACAAGTGCTTACAGGAAAGCGTTAGTTCCCCCCATTAAGTGCTGCATTCGACACATCAAAAAAGAAATCAGCCCGTGGACGTGGTGCGTTTACAGGCAACCGTGTGCCAAGACAAAGAACTCCTGGGAGAGTTAGCTGGAAGGTAAGACAACGTGTGAGTGCCTACGATGTAACTGGTTTAATAGTCCTGTGGAAGCTGAGCTCTCCTATAGGGCTCCATGCCTTCTCTACACTGACAAAAATAGGATTTTTAGATGCTAGAAGGAGTGCTAGGTGCCTGCTGTGCCCCAGGCTCAGCTACCAGGAGCATCTGGCACACGTGCGTCAGTGCTCACCCTGAACTCGAGGCTGCCTTTGCACTTCAGCTTTCGGTGCTCCCAGCAGAGAAGGACGTGAGACACAGAACACGGGCAGCCTGGGCAGAGCCAGGCGGTGAGAAGGTGCCTTGCAGACACAGACACCCCTCACACACACAAAGCTTTCCTTATTCCGGAATCATTACCCGCTTCTCCAGCGCGGTCAGGAATCCCTCCTCTGCCGTTGCCAGGAACTCTGTGATGGGGCTCAGCCGTGTTATGCTCTGGATCAGCTCTCCCCTGCAATCCAGCAGAAGATCAGCCAGGGTCTTTCCCTCTCCTGGGCTTTCTGGTTTGGCGGGGAGTGGGGAAGAATCAGAAACATAAGAAGAAACAAGGCAGTTTGAAGGAATTGACAGGCTCCTGAAATGAGTGAGACTTTGTGAGAGATCTAAGTGAATAGCAAAGCTCATCTTAAGCACAAGCAGCAGAGGAAAAGCCACTTTACTATTCTCTTTAAACTCTATGAAAGGAAAACGTCTCATTTATCTAACGGAGCACAAAGCCATAAAGCAAGCTGGAGGTTAACACCAGGTTTGCAAGGCCACTGCTTTGTGTCGGACTCGAGCAAGAAAGGAGCTTTCAGCCCCGCTGCTCAGTGTGCTCTGACCCACACGGGCGGCACAGCTATCGATACGGTCACGAGAGCTGCAGAATGCCCCTGAGAGCCCTACGCTTCCCACAAACCCACGGCTGTGGGATGGAAATGACCCAGGATCTTGGTAAGTGTGCAATACACCTACTACATATCAGCGGGAGATGGGACTGGAACAAAACACTGAAGTGCTGCAGCTTGCCAAAGGGGACAAGAGCAACTTGGGGAAGGTCTGCCTTGCCTACACACCTGCACAGCGACTTGGCCAAAGGCAACATCCACTTCCCTACCTGATTGCTGCAGGGCTTCTCCACCATCCAGTTCACTCTCCGAGAGGGCTGCTTTTAGCTGGGGATTCGTGTCTTGAAATAGTTTCAGGAAAGACACAAGGGTTCGAGCATCCAGGCTCTGCTCATCCTTCACTTTGTCCAGGAGTTTCTTAAACACTGACTCTTCTTCCATGTCTTCCAAACAGGCCACCAGTGCCTACAGAAGGACAGGAAAATGCAGGGAAAGCTTAAGGACAGAATCAACTGTACAAAAGTAGAATGATCTCAGGGATTAATTCAAGGGTGGTAAGTGTGGAAACCGAGATCGCTGGAAGACAAGACAGGATCTTTCTTAAGGGCCGAACGCTAATGATTTTAAGAGGCCTAAATGTGTTTTAAACACTGCTTTTTTGGAAAGCCAAGACTAGGGGCAAGGAATATTAGATTACACTGCCATTAAAAAAAAAAAAAAAAAAAAAAAAAAAGGAGACCACGTGCTTAGGAATTAGAGTATTTCCATCTAGGAAACTCTGTCCTCGAGTCACAACAGAGTCGTGACTCCCAGCTAAAGCTTTGGAGATGATGTACACAAAGGCCGGCGTCACACTCAGAGCACCAAAAATCCACTACTGCAACCCAAAACAGCAACCAGAAGCAAACATGCCTGCACAGTTTGGGAAATAAAAGGGAAAGAAATAAGCTGGAGCTCTTACTCCCATTTCCCCGGAGCCCTTTAATGCTGTAAATATTACCCCTCAAGACACCCGCTCCCCGGCTCTCAAGGAGAGAAGCCGGCCTTTCCGAGCACGCAGCCTTTATTAGGGACTCCAGGGATGCTATAAAAGTACCTTTGAAGTAGAGAGCTTAGCCTGGCTCTGGAGAGAACGGCCATTTTCTGCTGTCACTGTCATTTTTATTTCTATGATAAAAAGGCTCAATGTAACTGCTTGAGGCCACACCAGGGGGATGGTGGACTTGCTCTTCCTAAGCTGGTGTAAACGCTCCTATTTTGGGGCTGCGTGACCTATTGTGAAGAGTATCCACACGGGGAGGGCTCCAGGAGTCCCAGCTTTTACCTGCTAACGGCGCTTTTCCTGCCGAACAGAGACACGGACATGAAGGGCTCCGTTATAAAGCACTAAAAGAGATGCAGCAGACGTGCCCAAGAACTTTTTTCTTTGGTATTTTTTTCTTTTTCATGCAAACATCAGCTTGTAATGAGAGTTGAGAACCAGGCCGTGTTTGTTCAAGGCTTGCATGCCTGGGCCCTTCCCAGGATTAATCCTGTAAAATGCAAAATGCTTCCACTCATCTCCCCCAAAGCGTTCAGCGCCCTGACAAAGCCAGGGTTTCCCCCCTCCACCATACGTATGAAGCAACTGGCACTTTTGCACTTGGAATATAGGAATTGCACTTGCAATTAAGGTTGGGAATCCTTCTCAATGCAAAGGATTGAGAAGCGAAGGACCACACTGCACGGGCACTACAGCCTGACCCACCAGCTTGCAAGTGTCCCAACCTGTGAAACAAAATCCTTCACGGAAAAAATCCACCCAACTTTTGGCACCCAGAAGCTCCTGCTTGCTCTGCTCATGCCAAGATATTAGCTCAACAGCCCCGCTCAAGCTGAGCACTGACTCAACCTACTACCCATCAGCAGAGGCTTTCGGGACAGGGAAATAGAGGCACTCAAAGCTGCACTGAACTTGTGCCCTGTTCAACATCCATCGGAAAACTTAGTCTCGAGGGCATCAGCTCTGGTGTCCCCAGTGTCTCCTAAGAGCTCACAGACTCGCTCACCCATCACATCAGTCACAGCCCATGAGAAAGCCCTCACCACACCAGTTCAGCTCAAACTTCCCTAGTTCCACCATGGCTTTGAGGCAAGTTCTCAATGGGAATTTCTACAAACAAACACCAGAGAGTTTGTAGAAAATGTACTGAAAAGACTCCTGGAGCAACATGTCGTTGCTAATGCACTTCCTTAAGTTTAAGCCAAGCCCTGTGATCAAATATCATGTGCATTTTTCATGAAAGGTCACCCCACAATCAGAATATGATCCATGCACTCTTTAAAGGGGACTTGGGTTGTCCCATTGTGTTGCAACAAGCCACCAAATTCCCAGCGATACAAATCCCACATTTCTCTACAAGCTTTTCCACAGACAAAGGGAGAGAGAGAGGAGGGCAGAGCTGGGTCTCCATGGTCGCTAGCCCAAAGAGCCACTGTCCTTCCCTGTATGTGGATGAACACCGAGCTATCTTGGGGCTTTTCTTGTCTTGCTGATAAACCTGTCCCATGGCTAGAGGGCATCTCAAGCCTGAGCACTCCTGGCTCAGCAGCAGATTTCTGCAAAAAGCCGCTTTTCTAACTGAGTTACCCCACTTTAAACAGCAGCTTTAGAACTAATCAAACATCTAAAGGATGGTGGGAAGAGATCTTCAAAGGACAGGCTGGAAAGTCACACAATTTAGGGTCAAAGCAGACCCTACTCTGCCTTCAAACCCTTCGCTCACTCTCACAAGCCAAGGCACGTTCAGATAAGAAATAAAAAAAACCAAAAATACCCTTGAACAAGGTAAATTGTGCTCACCCCTATTTGCATGCTCTCAAAGGAGAGCTGCACGTGCTGTTGTGCACTCTCCTACCACAGGAGACCTGAGGCTTGCAAAGGGGAGGACTCCAGAGGGAAAGGGTCACAACATCATCATCAGTTTGTTGTAGAAGTTGTGCATGCAAGAATCACAGAGAAAAAGAAAAATATATATATATATTCCCATCTTATATCAGACCCTTTTGGTTTTTCAAGCCTACACTTGCACATGAACCATGGGAGCCTCCAGCAGGAGGAAGGAACAGGGCAGCTCCCTGGCAAGCAGCTCACTGTGCAGCAAGGGCAAAACCTCAACCCAGGCTTCCACACAAGTATCCCTACACAGGGCAGGAAAAAGCCTCCAGCTTTGCCACGACGAACAGGAGCAAAGCCGCCAGCCATCGCTGCTAATCAGGATGCAGGGGACACAGGCGCCTCATTTCTTATGCTGCATCCCGAAATTCCTGCGGCTGCAAACAAAGGATGACAATAATTGGACAGGCCCGTACACGATGGAAATGATCCACGAGCACCGTGACATCTATTTTACAGGGGAGATTCAACACTCCCCCACTTCATCTGTACCCAGTAGCAGAGGGAACAAATGAGCTGTGCAATAATTTGAATTGAGTTTCTCTTAAGAGAGCACAGGAAGATAAGACTTGACACTGGCAAAGCTCTTCGATGCTTCCCCAAATTACTGCAATTTCAGGCTTGTTCTCGTTTCCATGCAGGTTTCATCCAAGCCAAAGCCAAATTAGATAGCAATAGTTTGTGTGAGATGCACAGAAAGATGCTAAGCAAAACAGCAGCCTCCCCCCTCCAAAAAAATCACATCTCCCTAAATAGAAAACCAACTCATTGAGGGTACTTCTGCATTTTTCAGCCCAGGAAACAGAAAGCAGAAACAAACTTAGAGAAAAAAAAATAAGATTTCTCAGAAAAGTCAGCCTTGCACCATGAATTTCCTTGCGGCAGGGGAAGAGTTGCAACCTAACAGATCTCGGCCAGAGGTGCTGGGAAATGGGAAGCGCTGCCCAAGAGGAGAAAAGAGGGACACAGCGCCAGCCCTTCCCGGCAAGGCCACGTGCCCGCGGTACGGAGCAAGGTGCTCCCTTCATAGACAGAAGGAGTGGGACACACGGGGTTACATCCAAGGCAAACTCCTGCTGAAATCCAAGGTGCCCAAAAGTCAGAACGGCCTCTGCCTAACAGGCAGCCTGGCAAATTCCCCATGAACCCCAATGAGCACCTTGCCCGGGTTTGGTGTCAAAAACACAACAGCGCTTGCTGGAGAGCAGGTCTACCCACAAAAGCCTTGTGAGCAGCAAGTGGACAAGCAGCAGGGATGCCCAGAGAGCCCTCTGCTCAGCCACAGAGCAAGCGCTGCCAGCCAAACTACTCACTCTGAAACAAAGCTGGCTCCACTCATCGCGTGATCTCCTTATGGTCACCTCACCAACTTACTCTCCCTGAGGCAGCCAAGAGACTTCAAGCAAGTGAATGGTAAAATAACATAATAGGAGGGGGGAAATAGTGGAGGAGGAATTTGTTGACTCCTTCCACTGACACAGTTTCAGCCTTAATTACAGATCTCGAGCTGGGGGCTGGTGAGCTGAACTTGCACTTTCAGCACGACTTTAAAACGTGCCACTGCGTTCCCCCAAAGAAAACGCTGGGCCTCGGTGGGAAAAAGCTACTCCCTCTGCTGGAAACAGAGCCTGGATTTGGTGTTGGTGCCTAGGGATCCTGCTTATCGCAGCAGGGAGCTCGATAGATCTGGCTGAGAGGAGAGTTTTTGTCTAAGCCCTTACTTACAATAGGCAGCAGTTCCCCCTCCTCTCCCCATTACCTTTGGGGCTGACACTTTTCATGCTTGTCGCAGCCGAGAAGTGATTTTTCTAGAAGGCTTAAAGAAAATCCATTTCTCATTTATTCAGCACTTATTTATAGCGACAGGAAAAAAAAAGTTGTCCAGGTGCCATTCTGCGGTCAGATATCCAAACTATCTTTGAGCTCTAAAACCTCCCATTTGGCTCCTGCTAATGCAACTCATTTAGGAGTCTGAAGAGCAGAGCACGGCCCATGGACTCATCTGCAGGAGCAGGGCATTAGTGGCACTGAAAAAACAAAAAATGTAACAGCTACCAGAAAATTAACAGAAAACAGAGGAAAATTACAGAAAATTGAGGCATGTCAGAGGAAGCCAGTGCAGTACACAGGGCCTGTCATTTTGCATGTGTCTCTCTGTCCTACAACAGTGGGAGGCAACACGAGCAAGCGAGCAGAGCGTGCCCACAGGCGTTGTGTGTGCAGCATGGCATGGATGGCTGCCAGCTCCCTCCTGGCACCGCGCTCGGACACATCACACGGCTGCAGTGCCCTCTGTCAGGCTCCGGTCCAGACGCAGGATCAAATACCAAGGCGCAGAATAAGCCTTAAAACAGAGTTATGTTTCAGTTAAAGAGATGAGAGAGCAAATGAAAATCTAAATCCTTTTGTAGGGTACAAGGAATTCTGAGGAAAAAAACAAAAACAAAAAACACACTCGAAGGTATCTGTCAGCCCAGGGACTTCCTCCTGCAAACACAAAAGGCACCTACTTCTACCTCTTAGAACCCCAAGGGTTTTAAGTGCAGCACCATCAAACAAGACTCGCGAAGGCCACTGCAGCTAAGGGAACAAAGGACTTTTCTCTCGCACAAACATTCTAAAGTTGATCAGAAAAGGAATTTGCATTTCCCAACTTAAGAGAATTCTCCTCCCGCCTTCACTGTAGTATGTGTTTTCTAATAAAGATGTTGGCTTGAGTTTTCAAAAGGAGAAAGCTGTCATGACCAAAAGGCCCCACACTGCACAGTTAAACTGTGGACACAACAGAGCCGAGCTGACAAATCCATGTGGGTTTCTATCCAGGAAGCTTTTGGGATACAAAGAGCAGTTCAGCATCCCAAGAAACAGTTTCTAGGGTTCGAAAGGTCAAAAAACATGGAGCTGCTGAAGAGTCAGTAACAAAATAGATACACTTTTGGTTTTGTACATGCAGAAAAGGTAAACAGGGCAATTCATGCAACTGGACAATCTGGTCTAAGAATAGCTCCACCAAAAACAAAATCTGGGCGAGTTAAAAATATATATATTTTATATATTGGCAAAGGGCTGCTAATGTGAGCTTCTGCCTGCAAACTGGCAGAATCCTTTTCAGGCTCCTCATGCCATTGCACAGTTGTTGTGCAAATCCAGTAACGACAGCAGTGCTGCTGTGGAAGCAACTTGCTGGCTTTGCGGCGGCTTCGAGCCGGCACAACGGCTGGCATCTGGCTACTGTCGTTCAAAGCCCAGAATATCCTGCAGCACTAACTGAGCACCCGTCTCAAATATCCTTCAACAGGCGACGCCTGCTTTTCAAAGGGCACACGGCCACGAGAAGCACCGGGGGAAGACAGGCCAGCACGGGGCACGTCCGCAATGCCATCCAACACCCCTAGGAGAGGTCTGTGTCATGTGGGACAGAGCAAATGCACCCGGATGAGTCCATTTTGGGACCTCGTGTGCCTGTCATTTATAAACCAAGGCAGGTCCTGAAGCACTTGCCATAAACGGGAGGGGAGAAAGCAATGTCGAAGCTCCCCTGCTGCACAACGACGATGTCGTCGAGGCGGCACACGGGCACATGCTCCCTACCTGTGTGCACGAGCAGCTTGCTCTCACAGATGTTTCTCTCAGGGGAGCACGTGTTGCCCTTCAAACAACACAGCACCAGAGCATCTGTTTCCCCCCAAAAAAGACTTTCTAAACAGGGGCCAAACTATTCCAGCTCTCAGCAGAGCAGACCGAAAAACCAAGGGTGTATCATTTATGTCATTTATCCAGTAAATACACCTACCTCCCTTTGAGAGGCATCAATTTCTTGGTACTCTTCTAGTTTCTTCAGCACGGTCTGGACATCAGAGAGGGCCTCAGAGAAAACACTTTCGTACTGAAGAAAGAAATCCAGTTTACAGCTTTTGCTCTCTGGTGCTGCGTAAGAGAAAGGAGATGAGTTATTTGCTAATTGAAGGGATTCACAGAGAGCATCACGCGATTGGAAAAGCATCAGTCTGTAACCAGCATATTGGCTATAATAGCAAAACTGTGACTCATAAATCCCTTCTAAAGACACCAGGCAGCCTGGAGGGAAAACCAACAGTTCCTTTAACACTAGTTATATATGGAACATTTATTTTAAGCCCAATATAGCCTCTGTGTTCCTTCCATACTGAACAGGATAAGGCAGCACAAGTAGGGATCTCTGTTCGCTTCTGCTGTACAGACAGTCTCACTTGCTTCATGTTCTGCACCGAAAGCAGGCTCCACAGCACATCAGATGCAAGCACATCCATGCGCAAGCAAAGTATGGTCAAATGGTGGAACAACCACAAAGGGAAAAGGAGGGTATTGCACAGTGCAAGGGGAAGGAAGCTTCTTTCAGAAAAGGGGTAGATTTCAGAGCTGTTCACAACCCAGGACTGACAAAAACAATCTCCAGACCTTTAATCTCTCACCTAAATCATCAATTCTTCCTCTTTTCTCCAGAGACTCAGCAATCTCCTCATCCACAAAGCTGTCCTGCTCCGCGTGGCAATGGGGATCTGAGTGAGCACTTGACTCTTCCCCGAGGGATTTGGGGTCACTTGGCATTACATCCTGATGAACCAAAGTGTGATTCACAGCAAGCTCTTGGCCAGAAACATCTGCTTCCATTTCTACTTCTACAGGACCAGGAGAAGAGGAAGTTTTCTGAGGCAGAAGGGTATCTGGTTTTACTTCAGAAGGAGATTTCTCAAATTGGAGTGGATTATTAGCATCAACATTGTCTACAGAGGAGTCCGTGACCTGGCTGGAGACACCTCTCACCACCTGATCCCGAGTCGAGCAACTGAGGAGCTCTCTGAGGAGGTTTTTGCAACTAACAGCCACGTCAAACATCTGCAGACTGTCTGCCACAGAGATGACTTTGGTGAAGTTGTGTTTCCCCAGTGGGAGTTTACCAGTGTACAGCATCTCCAGCAAAAGCGCAAACTCCTCCGGAGTGACCACAGAAGCATCTATGGAGATGGTGTCCGTGCTACTCAACAACGACTTAAAAAGTAGACTGGAAGCAGCCAGAACAACCTTGTGTGCTCTAAACCGCACGGTCCCGATGAAGATGGTGCAGTCGCAGAACTGCTGCTCTTTGCAGAGGGCATGCAGCTGCTGCAGCAACTGCTTGCCGTAACTGGGAAGCTCCATGCTGCCCGTTGGCCTTGTCTTGCTCTGGGGTGCACAGTTTTCTCAAGAACCAGCTGGAGAAAAAGATACAAAGGTCCTGTTAGCGTTTTGATCAGTGAGCAGCAGCAAGATAGAAATAAACAGCAAGCTAATGTTGCTTACTGGTTACACACCCTACTAATTTACTATGCTGCAATCAAGTGGTTACAGCAAGAATAAGCCCCATGCCAAAGTCACATTCTCTATATTCTCAGAAGAGAATCTGAATTGCTGGATTTGACCTACTAAATGATTTGGGACCAGTTAAGCTTCTCCCCACAGCACAGCTAAGATCAGCAGGGACATCAGAGCCAGGAAAGTCTCCAGGGTCTCCACGACTTCCTTTCCGAGTGCAAGAGAGAGCAAACAACATCCAGGAGTGACAGCTCACACTCCTAATCCCATCTCTTAGATCCTCTTGTTTTTTTCCTTCCTGCTGCAGCAGGTGAAACACTAATAGGGCATCTGCCAACAGAATTTTTATCAGCAGGACACCTAGATTCTTTTATCTAATCTAGGCAAGATAGAGATGTTACTGCCTTGTCTACGCGCAAGGACTCCTAACGCTGATGCTGCAACAAATCAGCACAAACGCCAACAGAAGAGCTCCAGGGTGGGCACGACACTCGTGACCTCCAACCTCTTCACATCTCCGCGTTTTGCTTCCTCCTCTCCCACAGGGAGCAGCAGTGATGCTGCCTGTCACGAGGCCATGGGGCTCCACGAGCTGCAGCTCACGTATCGCTTGGAACTGCGGCTTTGAGGACAAGCAGGACTGCAACAGGGAGCAAACCCCACTTCCCAGCAGATTCCTGCAGGTGGGAAGCGGAGGGCAGGCGAGCAGGCCCTTTGCTCCCACAAGGTGGGAGCCCCTGTGGAGCTCGGGCTTTGCAGGAGGCAGCATCTGCTGCTAGGGACAGGTTTCAGCAGGGCAGCAGCTACCACGTCTGCAGGAAGGCACAGGGAGCCTCATCCTTGCTGCTTTCCAAGCATCCCATCCACCTCCTCTCACCTGTGCACAGGACTAGCCACCTGCACTTCAAGCTTCTTAAACACCTCCTGACTCCCACACTTGTTGTAAATTAAGAATAATTAAGCTGACGCCTACAGAGTCACTGCTGGACGTGGGAGAAGAAAGTTGTGCCTTTCGCCAGGCTTAACAGAATAGCAGCATTAGTCCACCCACTCCTTCCCCGGCGTGGAAGAGCTTCCAGGATCTGCACTGAAATTGGGTCTGTTGGTTAAGTAATGACAGCTGTGGCTCTTCTTATGAGGAGACAAGCAGGAGCCATCCAAGCCTGGGAAGAGGAGAAGCCTGTTCCCTTTGCCATGGGTTGCTTTATGCATAAGGCCAAAGGCAGCAGCACCTTCTGCTCACTGTCTCCAGGAGCAGAGAAGATGCATTTACACATCACAGCCCAAGCTTAAGGTACCTCTCCTCCTTTATCACATCCTGGCCTACATGTGCTGAGCAAAAAGAACACATCTATTTGGGGAAATATATTTTACTTCTTTAATTACAGGGTCTCAAATATCCCATACACCACCTACATAATTCAGAAGTTTCCCAATTAAACTATTTCTGTTCATTATTCACATAATTACTTTGATCCACGTTCAACCAGCTCAAAGCCTTCCATGTCACTACGTTCATCAGAAGATGATTGAAATTTCAGACTGAGAAGTTAAGCAACCAGCCACTGCAGAGATGTAGCCTCTCACAGCCTTAGAATGGGTGCACACAGGAAGAATTTAAAGCCACTACAACATTAGCAAAAAGAGCTCACGTGTCACTCACTGCCATAGCTGTCACAAGGTGCTGACCAACACACCCGCTGACATTAAGAAAATACTCCCCCAAACCCATCTTCTGCATGGAGGAGAATCCCGGTTCATGCCAGAAACTCTGCCTGGGGATGGACAGGGGGCTAAGGTTTTCATTTGCTTTTCAAAAATACATATTTTGGTCACTTTGGCAAGAGCTTAAGCAGCACCGTAAGGTAACTTTTTAAATGCTGGAACCCGCAGTCTTGTGCTCCCTCTGCTGACAGCACCCTGCTCCCGGGCACTGCTCCCCGTGTGGAGCAGGAGCAGCCTTAAACGCAACGTCCACACAGAGGGCTGAGCCCCTTCATGGCAATCCACGGCCTCCAGCGCAAAGCCACAAGGAGAAACGACTTTGTTTCAGCTTTTTAGTGCGTGCACGCAAAGCAGGCAGCAAAACTAGAGTGAATGGAAAGAGATAAGTGAAGAGGGAGAATGCAAACCTGCTGTCCTAAGTAAATCTCTCTTTTGCTACAGCTGACTGCAAGGAGTCTCGAGACTCTTTTTTGCATTCCCCTCTGCCTTCTGCTTGCAATGGTCATCGGCACAAGCTCAGGTGTCACCTCGGAAGCTTCCCATGGCTGCACGAGCAGTTCACCCTATGGCTTTGCACTTACTCAAAGGCTCTTTCCAAAGCCTCCCCTCTAAATCAATAAACAGACGAGCAGAAAATAGAGCCTCCATCTCCTGTATTCCCCATCCCTGCAGTCCCTGGGGTCTTAGAGCCCTCTCAACACACGGGGGACCTTCTGTTTTCAGCTCTGAGCCAATACAGGAGTTAAGGACAGCGACAGCCTTAACTCAGCATCTAAAGCCTTTCTGCAGGTGTTTACCAGTTTCCTGTTTTCTCGTTACCGAGATGCTGACCTTACAGAGAGGGTTATTGGAAAGTTGGAAAATTATGTCCTGCAATTCAATTTTCTTTCCTCTCCCACCAAAAGTAATTCAGTCTTTGAAGAGTTGAAAGAGGCTGAGGGGTCATTACCTTTCTCTGGGGAGCTCCAAAGGGCCAGAGCAAGCGGCACTCTCGGAAGATAATGTAAAATTCAGTCTGAGGAGCCAGGGCACACCAATTTGCTTTTCAATCTATTTTATTTCACTTCAAAGCATCAGTGCAGACAGATAACAGAGGAAAACAAGCAACACTTTTGACTATATTCAGTGTTCCTCAGGCTTTAAAGGCAGCAGAATACACTTTACAGAAAACAAGCAGCACTTTGGCTATCAGTCTGCACTGATGCTCTGAATGGATAGGGAAAGGGAAAGGGAAAGGGAAAGGGAAAGGGAAAGGGAAAGGGAAAGGGAAAGGGAAAGGGAAAGGGAAAGGGA
>JAVCKT010005624.1:2818-23422 GCA_032273925.1 Rhynchotus rufescens | reverse complement strand
CTAGAGGCGACGGTACCTGCAGTGCTACTTTTTCTTCCCCTTTTTCTATTTTGATGGAGGGGCAGGGGTGGCAGCCTCTAGTTCAAAGTCTGCAAAGAAAAATAGAACTTTACAACTCTTCCAATAAAGCTCTGGATAAAATCAGCCTAGGTGATTTATGCACGGCTGTCAAGCCCTTCGCTTAAAGCGTGCTGCGAGCTTTGGCGCTGCTGCCGGCACCTGAGGAGCAGAAACGAAGCCGTGCAGCGCGGTGCAGCGCGGTGCGGTGCTGTGCAGGCTGCCGCGCGCTGCCTCCCGCTACAGCGCTGCCTCGCTCCCCTTCGCATACCTCGTAGAGGGCACGTCTAGGGCCTCGGAGCCGCGGCACAAAGTCGTTCTGTATTCTTAAAGCTTAATATAATCAAATTCATTGCCTAAAGATGGGGTAGTTGAAGATTTGATCCTTTTCCACTGAAGTGGAAATACTTTCAGTAATTGGAAGCAGATTCACGTCTGGAGTTGTACAAGCCAAGGTTTTCATTTTTCAAATAAACCTTTTGTTCCCCAGCTTTAAATGTTTGAGCGAGCCGTCCGGAGACCTCTGTTTGTTAAATGCTAGAGTAGACGTTAAGGAAGGATTGGGAAAAGACCCTAAGAAAGGTATGTCAGCGATTAAATTTACTTACAACGATAATGTCTGTATTCCCATGCATGACCATACCGTTGCAGCTTTTGTATCCCGTGCGTTTTAGTCTCCTTGCTAATTCACGTGAATCTGCCTTTGAACTGTCTGTCTGTCTGCAAAGTTCTCATTTTCTAAAAGAAAAAAGAATCATCTCAACTTGCCTTTGCTTCCTTATCCCATTGGCCGTTTTTCACTGGAGTTCATTCACTAATCGGCAAACAAGCCGCGCGCGCTGAACTTTGCAGGTTTGCAGGAATGCAGCGCTCCCTCCGCCAGCAAGCCGGCCCCGTGGTGACCAGCGCCGCTCCCTGTTAACTTTGCGCTCCCGTTATGCACGCTCGGGGAAAAGGACAGGGCTGCTCGTGGCTGCAGGCAGCGCGGGAGCTGCTCCCGGCGCCTCCGACAGGGAGAACAATGGAGGAGCCAAGGGAGGGAAGCACCTTTTCCCGCCCGCACTCCCAGCCACCGAGAAATTCCCTGGAAACACGGGGGAAAGTTACCCGCCTTGCCTTGGCAAGAGTGCCCTCTCCATTAGGAAGGTTATTAATTGCGTACTAGATGGCAGTGTCTGATTTCCTAGTGTTAAGTACAGCCTATTATTAAGAGAAAGGGAGTGCATTTGCATAATTGCACTAAATAGGCCTTTTTAATCTTTTTTTTTTTCCTAGAAAATTTTTTGGTGCTGTGCACATAGCCTGCGTATTTCACTCTTTCCTGTTTTTCTTTCAAAAGGTAAATCTGGTGGTATATCCTATACTGGCTATATGCTCAGTGAGCTCGGGTGGAAGTATTTGAGTAAAGCATAGGAAATAAGTGTTAAAACCAGGGCGGGGAACGTAGCTTGCCATTCCCTGTCCATCAGATTGCTATTCAAAACTGCCAAGCTGCTTGTTAACTACAAATGAGATGTTGCAGAAAATCTTGATTAATCCTTGCCTGCTTCTGTGTGGAAAACAGCCCATTGTATCTCGCGCCGTCGTCTCGCCTTGCAAGGAGTTAAGGAAAGGCCATGTTATAATTTAGTGGGAAGTAACAACAACCAAAGTTGTGCAGAAGCGTGTGGTGCTTGGCTGCTTCTGGCTTACCTGGTGTTCTTCCTTTCCAACCTCTTTGCGTAGCGCTGAGGACACGTGCAGTAATCCATTCCGGGCGGGATGGAATGTGGGTGTTTCTTTCTCTTGGAGAAAAGCAACCGAGCGGTAGCTGCCTGAGTATGATTTGGATAAGTAATGCAGTAAAACAAGTTAAAAACGTGTAATTCGAGTGTATGTTGTTTTAAAGGTCTGCAATAAGAATATTGCTAAGTACCTCTCGGTATATAATGTAAACTGACCCAAGTTAAAAGAATTTGTCTTGAGCTGTATTCTTGCTTTGTGAAGATTTAACGAGACTTGCTGGAAAAGGTCTGATAAGGATGAGATCAGACTTTAAGGTTTTCTTTCCTATGACTTGTTTTGCTTCCCAGCTCTCTCTTTGAGCTAAAGGAGGAAAAATAAAGGATTGCGATAGGTGCACTTTGTGCAATGTGTCCAATTTGAGATAACATCAGAAAATAATACTGCACTTTAATGTTTTCCAAATGAATAAAGACATTAGCTTTCCTATTTTTTTTTCTGCCTATCTTATTCCATTCAAAATACTGACTTCATCCTGACCATCCTGAGAGACGGTTACAGATAAATGCATTTAAGAATAGCGGGGGAGGTTGTATACATTCAATGATACGCAGAGACTAGATCCTGTGAGCTGCTGGCCTCAGTGTGGTTTGAAGGTGCATTTAGATGCTTAAAGATTTTATACAACACAAGAAATTAGGATGAAACAGTACTGTGGTATTATCAAATGCCTCTCTAGTTTTCCAGGCTTTCCAGACTTGTAGTTTTTCAGTCTTAAATGACCTAAGGTTTTTTTTAAGATGTTTGGTGCCAACTGGGAAAGAGTCACTTTGCTTAGAAAATTTCACATATGTTAAACTCCACATAGACTTAAAGTTGCTGGCTGACACATTTTCTAAGTGAAAGGAAAATAATCTGTGTCCTTTTATTAGTACTGAAAGGATTGAAAGTGAAATTATACAGAAAAACTTAAAATTCACTGTGGGTAACAACAAGGTTTGTAGTCGTCTTCTGGGCCTGGCTAGTGCAGCTGTTTATCCAAACTTGCAATTAAAGTAAGTGTTGTGTGTAAGCTGCTATCAAGTAGATGCTTTATGAAACAACTCCTTTGAATGTAAGAAAATGGTAGAGTTATCATAGCTGGAGACGGCGTATCATCCCAGTGGGATGCATATGGGAAAGAAACGCGGGGTTACAGCCTTGAGTCACGGTTTCTAGCGAAGGGTTTACTTAGAGCTTGTTATATACAACAGAAAAAGATTTTGGCGCCGCAATGGCATATGAATCACTGCAAACTTGTAAGGATTTCAAGTGGCAATCAGTGATTGTAAGCAGTAATTTTTTTTTATTGGATATTAGAATGTATCATTATGAAAGATTTCAGTTCTAGTATGTCCAGAGTTTTGGAGTGGGGTCTGGATACAGAAACGTTTTGGCAAAAGATTTTTTTTTTCAAATTACATGAGTAAAAAATAGCAAAAGTAGATAGTCTGGTCAAAATTTCTGAAGAGCTGTCATGTATAAACACACATTAAACATACTTAGCATGTTTTTTGCTTGCTCTTATTCTTCTTCTCTAGCAAAAGATCAGCACTTTTTGCAGTAGCAGTAAGCTCCTATATCTAGTATCAATGTCAGCAGCAAGTTACCCATTTTTATTTTTCTGATATATATGTTCTGCCTCTTTCTGCCTCACACAGAAGATTCAGACCTATGCAACATAACTACTAAGATGCATTGAAGAAGAATTAATTTTCAGTAAGAACCCTTACATACCACTAAAAAAGAAACCCCACATCCAGCCATTTTGCTTACTTGGTCATTCCTAGCTTAGTTCATTGGTTGTTAGTCCAAGTGTGATATTGAGGTGAGGTGGTTTTTTTTGATACAGAGGTTAATTAGAGTCCTGGAGAATGCTTTGGGATGCAAGAATATATGTCAATGAACATTAAAGAAGGAAAGTGTTGTTATAGATTAGAATTATTTGGTCATTTTTCATCATTATGTAAACCATGAGAAAAGATTAGTTTCCAGTCATCATAACTGCCAAACTAATGTTTAAACCACTTGATTTTACATCTCTAGTAGGGATTTTATTGACCACACACAGAGGAGAGGGGGCAGAGGGGGGAGGAGTGAACTGCAGTGCTTTCGTTAGAGCAGTTCTTTGTTTAATCGTGTACACCCCCTGTTTCATGCAGCCTGATTGTAGTCAGCTCCAAATCCGCGGAAATTTGGGTTGTTCATTTCTGCAGAGCATTTTACCTCTTAGTCAGAAGCTGCATTTAAGAAAAAAGACTGTTGTCCAGGGAGTTGTAAAAGAGTAGTCTGGAAAGGCTTTTATGTTCTTTCATTTAAATAAAACGGAATTGCCTCCTGCACCAAAGTTAACTTTGTTAACCTTTTGTAATTATTTAACCATTACTTCGCGTTCCCGCCCTGCTGCGGCGCTGCGCGTTAACGCAGCAGACACCTGGCTGCGCTCTTAAAAGTTTATTTGGGGAACGTCACGAGGGGTGACGTTCCCCACCAGCAGCAGCGTGACCTGGGTGGAGGTGGGGAAGGTCCCTTGGCTGCTTCGTGGCACCCACCTTGCTCCGTCGCAGTCGCTGCTTGTTGCTTGGAAATCTGGTTTTCTTTACAGATAACCCCTAAGAGGCTGAAAATTGAAACAGACTTTTCTAATAATGCCAAATTTTAGGACTTAAGAGTATATGCTTTGGCTTGGGAGATGTAGAAACATCTCTTCAAATGACCTACAGGCAGATAGACAGTGGTCAGCATTGCAGGATGTTTTAGTGTCGTCGTCTGTGAAGCTTTTACTGTGCTGCTGCTTCAGCTGTTTTAAAGTCACTAAGAGGACAGAGTTGCCAACTCTCAGCTTTAGCAGCAGGGTACTATTTATTTTAACAGTACGTAATTATGTTTTCATAAAGATACTCATCCACAGTAGGCTGATGGCCAAGCTGAGGTGAGGACAAATAGTTCAGGAGTATAGCTAATGTCTGTGTTGCTTGTGCTTAGTAATGTTAACCTGGTGCACGAAAAGCTCACAAAAATAAAATTTCAACTGTTGCATGTTAAATATTTAATCAAATCACTCTCCACTGTCCAGCTTCTCCTTCTCTGTTTTTAATCGTACTTTTCTCATTTAAAAATTGGTTTTAATTTGTTTGTTATAAAACTACAATGATTTAGAACAGACAGTAAAATGTATATAATTTTAATATAAAATTTGGCTTTGAAGACAGTTCGGCACTGGTTGCAGTTTTTACATTATCCTCTGTAGAGGCACTAGCATAATTATTAAGGGAATTTTAAAACAAATATACAAAATACAAGGGAAAGGCATATAAGGAAAATCCTATCTTACCTTACTTTACCTTACCTTACCTTACCTTAGAGTAAAGGTTAATTGGCTGAAACTCACAGTAGAGCCTTAAAAAATGTTAGAGGGATATAGGGAATGATTTATCCATATAGCTTAGTCTCATAGCTCAGCAAGGATGTAAGATGGAACCATCCCTAAGATATTTTAAAAATCACGTTGCCTGAGTTGATATAAGTAGACGCAACAAAATGAAATTAAGCACCAGAAAATCCACCAGCTGCCTATCTAGACACTTTTTATAACAGTAACGTCCTAGAGGCTATGGAAAATATCTCAGCACAATTAATACCAGTCTCTTTTTTGAGAAAGCAAATATTACTTATTTCATGACGGAATGTGGAGCATAGCTTTTATGTCTTTGGTTCCTAGGTTATATGTATTTAGCTTAGGAACTAGTTGCCTATTAACCTAGGAACTGTATGTGTTAACCCGATGACCAGTGTTCCCTTATTTTTTGGCATTTGTGATATCTAAGGAGAGCGCAGAGTGGTTCTTGAGATTGTCTTCTGTGTCCGTAAACCATCTCACAGCTGTGTCTGTGCCTCATTGCAACTTTCATAGTGGTGTTTAAAACAAAACAAAAAAGTGTAGTGTACTTTTCTGAGACTTTTTACTCTATATTCAATAATTAAGATTTTAAATTTATTGTCTTTGAGCAATGACTTGGTGAGATCCCTAGCCCTGGACTGCAGAGTCAGGGCGCACACTCTCATGTGAAGTTACTGTCCCTTTGGTTTCCTCAGGTTTTCTGGTGACCAGGCTGGGAACTGGACTGAGCTGGAAGCACCTGGTGCTCCTCAGCCCTCTTGGTTAGCAGGGTGTTTTGCTCAGCACCTCGTGCAGACGCCGCTGATGTCAGAGGAGCAATTTCAAAAGCAGAATCCTGGGAAGGAGGGAGCATTTCTGTGCACGCACCAGATCCCCTTGTTGGTCTCAGCCTTCCCCCGTTGATCTGCTGTGGTGGAGGTGCCCTGCAGCGCTGCGGGGTGAGGAGGTGAGAGCTCTGTCCGCACCGCTCTTGTTGCCGCTGCCTTGGCACTCGCGGTGCGGGCCGCTCGGGCTCCGCCACGGGGCAGGAGCATTCGCTCGGCGTGTGCTTCCCTGCACCCACTGGGCACAGGTCTTTTGAAGTCAGACCTGTAGAGCCAGAGTTTGAAAACGTGGTCTGCCTTTTCCTTCTGTAGCGTCGCCGTTTCATCAGATAGCTGCGGGACGGTGGTCCCACCGACGTGCCGGCGCGCTGCTTGTCACGATGCCGCGTCTTCAGGTCTCCTGTCAACGGGGAGGCGAGCAGTGCGGTGCTGGGCCTTGTGCTGCAGAGGAGCTCACTGTTCCTTGACAAGCGTGCCAAAATCACTGTCAGGGTTACAGTCATCTTCATGAAGTACCTCACAGAGTTATTACTGTTCCTCTCCCCTATCTTCCTTTTCATTTACTCCCCCCTTGGCCGTTTTGGTTAGTGGCGCCTCGTGCGTATTTCATTGCCAGGAGTTTCTTTCTAGCAGCAGAGCAGAGTCTCTCTCTAAGGTTCGTGACACTAAATAGGCCTCTTCAGAGCAATTCCAGTAGTCTTATTCTGCACTACTCCTGCCTCTTCATTTTATGTGAAACCCTGGTATTTGCCGCTCTATTTTTCCCACAGTCCTTGCCCCTCAGGTCAAGGAAGTGCAAACCAACCTTTCAGCCAGCTGGTTCCTTTCTGGATGTGAAACCTTCTCCCCATTTGATGTTTATATTGGTGGCATTTGGATAGTGTTCCCAGTTATTCCTCAGCAGCTCTGCCAGCTTTCCAAATGAGAACTGTGAGTTATTTGTCAGCTCTCTTTCCTTATCCCTCCCCTCCAGGTTGTACAGTGCCCCTTCATCCTAGGCTTTCTTCCCTAATCCTGATTTATTGCTGGTCAGAGCCCAGCAGCAGAAACAGTCCCATGAGGTGGAGAAAGAGGAAAAATTTCTGGCCTTCGGTTTGGTTGCCTTTTTGAGGGCAATTTAATTTCACCTAGGTGACTTTTTTCATTCTAAACATGACCAGTATTAAACTTGCATGTGGTAAATTACACGTGAGTCTTAATTAACCGATATTAGGAAGTACCATGGTTTGTATTTTAGCTGATGGTTTGAGAATTACCATAGTTCCATGGGGATAACCTTATTGGCTCTGGTCGGTGTCGAAATTATAACCTTTATTAGTGTAATCTGTGGAGTAAATGTACCAGCCTGAAGGAGTGTGTGTATATATGTGTTTATGTGTATATATACGTATATGTGTGTATGTACCTGGGCACGCATCCTGGCTGAGGATCCGCTGCTTCCAGCTCTTGGGTCCTTGGTCCTCTCCAGTCAGTAGAGGTGTAACTGTTGAGGCTTTGCTGCCTTTATGGTGGGGATTAAGAGGAAAATAGTGAAGCAAATGCCACCGCAGGGACGCGCCTGCCTGCTTTGCACAGGCTTTTGTTCAGCAGAGACCCTTTCCAGCACAGCAGTGCAGGCCTGCCCATAAACTTACTGCTACGTGGCTTTCAGGACACTTTTCACCCCACCATCCATGCTGGCTGGATTTCCTTCCTCTTTTCTGTTCCCAGGGGTTTTCTTTCTTCCTCTTTCCTGTTCCCAGGAGAAACCCCCGTCAGCTTGGTCTTCACAAGCCTGGAGTAATGTCACCCTCTTTAGAAAAGATACCGGTTGGGGTAAACTTCATAAGATAACACTGTAGCTCATAATTAGTGATCGGGTTTAATTCTTCAGTGAGGTGGTAAATCAACAGCAAAAAGAAGTGTCTTCATGTTTTTTTCTGCTGGCTAGGGATATAAATACTGCATTTTTTAATTTGCAGAAGCAAAGTCTTTTCCGCACACAAACACACAGACACCCCACAGTAAAAGTAATAAACCTTCATGCCATGACATTCCTGAGTATAAACTGCTGCAACTGGATTTTGAGTTAGTTGAAAAGTGTATAAATACTCCCTTTTGGCTACCTATCTGAAGAGCCTAAAGAAATGTACACAATTCCTTTCAAAGTCAATTATAGCCCGCACTAACTAAATTGATTCAGCATCTCTCTGGGTCAGAGCAATGACGTAGCCGGCATTTGTTTTGGATGAAACTACATCTCTCTCTCAGAATGGACCATTGCCCTATCTAAGGGGAATGATGATGAACCTGCCAGCATGGGGGTCAGGGTTTCTGAGGCCGTGGAATCTGCCAGGTGGACTATTGGCCTGCTGGTCACAACTCGCTCTTCATTCGAGTGTCGCTCCAAACCCGCTGTGGTTTCTACTGGCAAAGCTCTGCGTTTTGCCATTCTGGTTGCCTCTTCGTCACCTCCATAGGATTAAAACAGAGCAGAAAGAAAACATGTGCTCACTGTTCACTGACAGCCAAGCGGGTTTGCCTTGGTGGCCACCAGGTGTTGAAGCCAAGGCTTCCAAAGAAGCCTCGGTGCTCCCCATTGCTGGCTGCAGTGCCCCAGGAGTTGGCTTACTGGTCTGGGCAGTGAGGAGAGCCTAGCAGGGGCAAACATAGCAAAAAGAATGTATGTTTGTCTCTGAAACACCCCACTGAGATTTACTCATTTTTGCAACTCTCCATGACCTAGAGAATAAAGGAATTTTTAAAAAGTTTTTGTACTCCTACATGCAGAACTCGCTTCTGTCCTTTATATGCAGTATTAATTGATGTGCTAGTGGATGGGGACCTGATAAGCCTGTAAAGAGGCATTAAAACTTAATCTGTTATAAAAGGCATGTTAAAATACTGGAATTTAAAGTTGATGGGATATGCCCATTGAATGATAGACATGTTGAATCGCTCTAATTGAACTTATCTGTAATATAAGTAAACCAGTTATAATCAATATGTATACATAGATTATGTACATTTTAACATGATATCTTTTTGATATTATACTCTTGTAATTTCCTGAGCCCTGCCAAAGATTAGAGTGTAGAAAGTACTACTCTTAGTTTGCTGTGACTATAGATACCCATCTTAAAATCTCTGTTCTATGAGCCATTGAGTGTCTATTGACAGAAGACTTGGCAGTAATTTAGATACAGCCTCCTATGATGGGAGTCCTTGTGTCCCTCACGCTGCCTTTAGGGCTCCAGAGAGCTCCGTGAACTTGCTTTTGAATAGGAAGAGAAGTATCAGCTGGGAGGATATAATAAATGTGCACTCAAACTTTTGGGGTATGTTGGGGGCTGTCAGAGGTCACAGATCTGTGGACTCTTGTTTTGTGATGTTTTGAGCTCCTCTGGCAGAAATTTGGGTCGGTTTTGGGTCAGTGCCCCTCAAGTTTAGTCCGAGAGGCTGTGGGTTGGTTAGTTGGGAGCGTGCACCGTTATTGCCCTTGGGCACCTCTGCAGAGCTGCCCCGCAGGGCAGGGCAGGGCAGGGGTCCCGGTTCCAGCCGCGCAGAGCGGAGCGGCTGCCGGAGCCCCCGAGCCAGCCCGGCCTGGCCGCCGGTTCGGCTGGAAGCCACCGGCCCAGGCTGCTGGGCTCAGACAGAAATGAGGAAAATGAAATATCACTCTAAATTAAAATCTTATTAAGGCTGGGTATTAAAATAGTTCAGTCTCCTTAAGTTAGCAAGTTGGCAGAAATCAGCAGCTATTAGTTTCTCAGCTTTTAGAGGGAATTTGTATGCAAGCTGACTCCGGTGTACCACATTTCAGCTAGATGTAAGTTAGAACTGCTAAGTTATGAGTGCTTGAGAGGCACAGTGCAGAGTGGCAATGACAGCTCCAGCACAGGGATGCCAGGAGCTGCTGTAATAACTTAATATTTAAAATGCTATAAAATCAGAAATAAGCACCTTCAGATTTTCGTGTTACAAGAGATTATGACAATGAGACACGTTGCTTCTGTAGACAAATTCCATGCTATAAGTCACAAGCTCAGCGGTAGCATGCCTTTACGTGCCTACAATAACAACTTAGTTGCTAAAGAGATAGTATATTTGAAAAGAAGTCATCCTTTTTTCCCTTTTTCTTTTTTTTTTTTTGGCATTTCTTTTATATGTTTATTGCCAACATCTGCAAATGCTGAAGCTTTGCTTACTGAGGTAGAATTGCATGCTATAACGTTCATGGTATAAACATCTTGTTTGTACTTAATGTATTGAATACCTTGCTTTTCCCTGTTTCTTCTCAGGTCAATAACTCTTAAAAACATAATGAAACGAAATGTTTATTTGTTTATTTTACGGGTTGTGGTGATGTTAATTGCACATACCGTTTAAATGGTCAGCGTCTGAGGATTGTTATCTCTTTCATTGTATGAAAGCTTAGAGAAAGGGAGAAAAAGCCATTTACTGCAAGAGTTCAAACTGTTCTGAGGCATCCTCTTCTCTCTTTGTCCTCCATAATCAATTGCAAGCACTCAAATGCATTTTTTTTCCTGTCACAAAACACTTTCTTGAAAGAAGGATTCTGAAAGCAATTTTTCAGGAAGCGGGATAATGGGAATATTTTAAGCCCTTTCAGTGATGTAAAGGAAAAGGATGTTTCAAGTCATTATTTTCATTGTAATATGTGAATAATAAAATATTACCAGTGCCATTAGGCAGATTACTAGAAGCTAATTTTATTGGATAGCATTAGGTTATAAGTGTGCCTAAATGTTAAATCTCAGATAGAGACATGGTATCTATCACAGCAAAAGCTGTAAAAACAGTAGTCTTTACTAACCCTAAGAAAGTATCGAACAATTTAAGCTTGAGAGAGATAGAAATCCAGATATATTGGATATTCCTGACCCCATAAAGGCACATTCCTGCTATAATTGCCTTTTGAAAGAGAAGCATAATCTGAGTGGTAGCTTTAATGCTTGTCTGTAACTGACATTAAAATTATAGTTGCCATGTTAAGATACTAAAGCTTATATCTGTAACCAATAAAATAATCTTTGATAATATAAGTGGAAAATGGGTAATAAAGTTAGGTTTGTTAGTATTGAACATGATTTAATGTCTTCTAGGATCAGAGAAATGCTTTCTTTTCGGCATTTGTAAAGACATTTTGAGGATTTGCAGACACTGGAGTCTTGCCAATAGCACAAAACAATCTTAAAGTTGTTGAATAATACGTGATTGAGAAGCCAATATGGAAAATTCACATGGGTACTGTGTAATGATGCATGTGTCAGTAGGTAGAATAATGGCATCCTGATTTACAAACTTTACATTTGTCGATACCAAGAATATGTTAAAATCATGTCATTGATTTATAGCTCTATTTATAGATCTTAACTAGCTATCACAGATAGGTTTTCACAAAGAAATAGTGAATTACTTCCAATGAGAGGTTTTAAGTTTAGAATTGTTGCATAAAACATGTTGAGGAATTAATGAGGAGAAAAAAAACATGTTTGCTCTCCCTTTGGGCAGGCCAGAGCTCCTGCAGGAGCGCAGATGAAGGGCTTGCTTTTCCTAAAGTGAGTGTCAGCCGAGCTGCTTGAGCAAGCCTTGCCAGCCTCTCATGTTGCCTGTGGTATCTGTTATCTCAGGAAAGGAGTTTTTGACTCTGGTGGTTTTGACTGAGTTCTCCTTTGTCTGCTGGATAGTTACATCTGTGGCAGAATATTTACTGATGTATGTATTTTTTGTTTGGAGGTGTTGTGTTTTTTCCCCCTGCTCTCCCATTCATCTTAGTTATAATAGAAAACCTACTCCTCCATCAACAGGCACGCTTCTCTTTCCTGCAGTTTTTATAACAAATAATAATCTGTAAGCTGTAAATACTTTGTCAAGTGTCTCAGCATCTTGTGTTCCATGTGAACCTGGCACGGGGGTTTAAACCAAGAACTAATTGGCCATGTAGTCTGTGGCTGCTCAGCAGAAAATACTCAAAGTGTCTGCACACAAAAACACTGTCAAATAATGAGCTAAACTCCGGAGGGAGTTTCCCTGGCCTGTTCAAATGTGGGAAGTTTGCTCCTGGGGAACTTCAGCCACTTAACGCGGGCGCTTGCAAAGAGCAGCCGAGCCCGTGCGCCTCGGCTTTCTCTTGGATCGCCGCTGTCCCGGTGGCGTCTGGCCCTGGAGGTCTCATCCCAGCCACGTTGGTGCCTCAGATGACGTTTTGCTTCGGAGCGAAGTTGTAGTTTAGCTCCGGTTTATTTGGTCGCCTGGACTGGGGTGGTTGTGTGAGCAGGAGGATGGAGATTGGGGTTTGCACCAGGTGGATCTAATGGTGATCCGGAGATGCGGTGCTGCCGTCTGCGTGGCTCCCTGCATGGCCGGGAGAGCTGGAACAACGAGCCCTTGTTTCGGATACATTTCCTCCAGGCCTTACTCATCTCTGCTATGAAGACATTTTCTGGCAGAGCTGGTCTATCTGCGCTTGCTTTATTTAAATCATGGTATGAAAAGCATGGCAAATCCAAACATTTGGAACAAGGTGCTCTTTTAGGGTTTGTGTAGCTCTCTGTAGCACAGTGAGCTGGCCTGTATTATTTCACTAATAGGCATAAATTTGTTTTAGATGAGAAGAAAATAGCAGTGCATCTTCAAATGAAAACTGTTTCAATGCATACCGTTTACATTTAATATTTTTATGTGCTGTGTAGTCATTAATTGAATACAAAAACACCATCTGGATTAAAAAAAAAAAGATAAAATAACTGCTGATATTTTTTTCCCTCAAAATGAACAAAGCAATTGCCAGACGGGACACAGCAGGATGAGCAAACTTTCCATCCTTTCTTCCTGTTTATTGTTTGTTTGTTTGTTTTGCTCTGCCCCGCCAGCCCCAGGGCTCCCTTGCGGCGGCCCTTAGCTGCCTGTTTCAGAAACAGAGGCACTGCTGAAGCTACGTACCCTGCTCTCATACAGGAGAGGACCAGAGAAGGGCTTGTAGGCACTGCTCGAGTTCCAGGGAGATGTGAGGCACAAGGACGTGACATCTCTCCCATCTTCCCACCTTCCTCTTAATCCCAACTTTCCTCCCTTAATTACTAAGGACCTTTTGGTTTAGTTTGGTTTGGTTGCAGTGTAGGCTTTAGGTTATGGTCCAGACTCCATCCCAAAGCACTTCAAACTGGCTTGCAGTTCAGTGACCGTTGTACCAAATGTACCAGTTCATGGGACCGTGGTAGGTCCTGGGAGACCTATTCATTTAGGTTATGTGCGTATAGGTCTCGTCATGGGTGACACGAGTGTCACCAGGCAGCGCGGGGAAGCCCTGCTTAGGCTGTGCTGTGATCCATGCTGGAGCTCACTAAGAGCAGGGCTGTCTTCACAAGGGATTCGGTCTGCAGGAGTTTCTCAGTGCTCAGTCTCTAGCTGTAGCTGAACTCCCCGTGTTTGTCGTGCCTTCTGTTAGCATTACCGCTCTCTCCTTGCTTTCCTAATCCCAAGTGAGTATTGATACGGGCAGCAGGGTTGGAAAATACTGATTTAGGACCTAAAAGCTAGTTTATTTGCTGTCTTGAGGAGCCAGCATGTTGTATTTTTGCACTGGAACACACATGTATGTGTGTGCGCTGTGCTTTATGATTAATACAGGAGGGACCAAAGATCAACTCTTTCTTCAAATTTTGGGTAATTATGAAGCAACTTAATGTAAAATCAAATTTGCATTTTTAAAGGAAAGCTATTAGCTTTGAAATGTTTCAATTAGTAATACCTTTCAGCTTCAAAACGCTTTCAGATCACCTGTGAGCACCTCTAAAGAGATACCATGCCAGGTTGTGGCTAATTAGAAGAACTGCCTATTAGCATCATAATTGCTAGCGGTGCCTTCCTCAAATAATGAAAGAGCTACTTGCACAAAATCAATATCCATGAAGTACATAGGATGGATCCTAAAAGAGAAGTGAGTGTTGTGAATGACTGGGATGTATCTGAGCAGTTGGGATTGCAATAGCCCCATTTTAAGTGTTTTGTTGTTGCTTACCTTTTTGCATAAAAAGCTGAGCAGGCTCCTAGTGACAGGTGTAAAGCAATACATGCATTTTGATTGCACGTTAATATTAGTGGCATGCTAGAAAACTGGGATACCCGGCTGTACTTTTCTTGTACCCCAAATAACTGCGCTGTAGCCTTCATCTCAAGACAGGAAAGCACACAACATTATTTTTGAGGATACTGTTGTCAGGCCGCTTTCATTTAGCCTCTCGCCTGGGGTTTGCTCCTAGCTCTTTCTTGGGCTTTATCACCTGCCTTCAGAGCAGCTCGTGTGGCTGCTGCCAGCTGCTCCACACACCTGTGTGCTCCCCGAGGCTTTAATTTTGTCCAGCATTGCCAAGGTAGCCTGTCCTGCCACTTGATAATGCTAGATATGAAGTATAGTTGCTCCTTATGGTATTGATATGGCAGTAGTGTGTCTGGAAAACTTTGGCTAAGCCCTTGTGCACGCATGAAATAGTAACAAATACGAATAAGAGGGGCTGGTGCTGAAGCCAGCAGCTGTGCTTTCCCCTTCTTTAGCAGGGTGATTTAGAGGCGCTCACGGTGACGGGGTGGCTTGAGTTCCCCCGCGTGGTATTGACGTGTGTCTGGGCCGTGTGTCCCTCGCTGACTTGAGTCCCTCTGTGCTCGGCAGGGCACCCTGGTGCGGCGGAACGAGGCGCTGAGCGCTGCAGGGTGGAGAGCGCGGCGGGCTCGGCCTGGCCTTGCCTGGCCTTGCCCTGCCCTGCCCTGCCGCCCGCTCGCCCTTCATTTGCTTTGCCCGCTGCGCTACGAGACTGAGCTTGCCCTGCTCCTGCGCGAGCGCCCGTGTGCTCACTGTGCGCGTTTCTGCAATTGCGGAGGAGGAACGGAGATCACCACAGCAGACTCGTAAACCCCAGCGGCTCGAGGGGCTGTCGCTGCAGGAAAAGGAGAGGAGACCGTTGCCGTCGCCGTGCTGGTTTGCCCTGCGCCGCCGTGTCCGGCGCTGCCGGAGCAGCTCCTGCCGGGAGAGCAGCTCCTGCCGGGAGAGCTCCTCGTATTCGGGCTGTTTGGGATAACACTGCAACCTATTTGCATGAGAGATGCTGAGGGAGTGTGTTTAAAGAATCCAGGCTGAAGGGGCCCAGACTTTGTTCTAGAGAGAAAATGTTTTCCTCTCAAATAATAGGTGCTGTGTTTGCCATTGACCCCTCAACTGCACTGCTGCAGTGGTTTGCAAATCTCGTGGTCAGCGTTGGACAGAGAAACACCAAGGAGTTTAACGCTTTTTTTACAGACAAAAGGGCATCCCTGTCTTCTCCTAGTGCTTTGTCTTGTGTAAGTCTGCAAAGGAGACGACACAAATGGAAATAGGTAGAAAGGTTCTCCTGGGTGGCAGGTGGCTCCAGACCGCACAGCTTCCCTGTTTGCCGACCAAGCAGCCATCAAAGGCACGAGCCAAACAGTGGTGAACGCATCAGCTCAGACCTCTCCGAGGCTGTTCAAAATAAGGCTTATCTGATAAACAGCATCTCCAAAAGGTCTCTCCCTGTATTAAGTGGTTTTACTGCAGGCTCTTGCTAATGGATTTAAAACTTTCCTTGTGAGGCCAGTTTTTGTCCCTTGGCCTCTTTTCCCACCAGGTGCTAGAGAGGGAGAAATTCCAGCTGTGTTGGGAGGCTGCGCAGCCTTCCTGAGCCGCGGCCACGCGCGTTGCAAACCCTGGTGTCGGAAATGTTAGCGCTTCAGCCCCGCGGGAGGATCCTCCTCGGTGCTTGCTTGGATTTCTAGAGAGTTTATAGATGCCTCCAGCTTGAGGCTCAACTGGCTTCAAAACAACGTCCTGAGAAGCGTCATTTCTTTGGAGACCATTCTACTTCACGTATTTAATCAGTCTTCCTGAGAGAAAAAGAGGGAAGGCGTGATGTGGCTGCGTATGCCTGCAAAGCAATGATTTTTTTTATTTAGAAAACATTAATAATATTTAGCAATGCATTTAAATCTGTCTGACGTGCATTCCGATTTTGCAAAGCACTAATTTATCTTTGGTATACTCCCTATTTCTCATTGCCTTTGATGAGATTCAGATCAAGTGTGAAGTTAAGAATATGTTTAGCTGCTCTGTGGAATTAGATGGAAGATAAACACCAGCTTTAGTGTGCTGCTAAGTGTGTTTGTATTGATAAAACCAGGATTAGTAACAGCAGATAAAATTTTATATTTTCCAAAATGCTCTAATTTCCTAATTTTATATGGAAAGGTTTTGGGATTTGGAATTCTAGCATACTTTGATTCAGCTGAGGGGAAAAAAATAAGTGCCGAGAAAGAAAGCGAAGATGTTTTTCTTTCTTGTTAACTTTTTTGTTTGTTTAGCTTGCTTGTACTTGAATATGGGTTTGTAATGAATCTGCTTTTTATTTCTCGTTAGACCATAGAGTTAGGAATCAGAAAATATTGAGTCTTGTGAGGCAAGGGCAACTTCTCTGTGTGCAAAGCTCAATCTTGAGTAAATTAGGAGATGTTTGTGAGGAGAAAAGGCGGTCCGGATAAATTGCAGTTCGGACTAGCTGCTGCCTTGTGCTTGATCTCTGCTGAGGATAGTCCAGGAAATGAAGCTAAATCAGAAGAGTGTGGTTTCATTTCTGAGCTGGCATTCCAGCATAACACCACGCAGAAAAACTTGGTTGCCAGTTCACGGCCTATTAGGTTGCCAAATCTGTGAATTGTTAGCAGACCCTGTCGCTGGCACACAGCGCGTTTTTATCAGCGAGTATTTCAGAAATGCTTTGAAATTCTCTAGTTGGTGCCTTTCCTAAGTGCCTAGTGCTGTTTTAAATTTCTCCACAGGAATTTTAACATGTTTTTTTTTTTTTCTAACCAAACCTAGAATCTGAAGAGAAGTTTTCCATATTCTCTGTGCTGGTGTCCTATCACACTGCGAAGAGCTTCGCTGCTGCTTCTGCAGAGCTTCCCAGAAACAGATGTTCCTCTCCGTTTTGGGCGGGATGTGCTATGTCCTTAAAATGGCAGTTGTGGAAAGGCTTCCTGGATGTTATGTTGGTCCGGAATGTTTTAGAGAGATGGAGATGGGGCTGCGGAAAGGCGGGTGGGCGCGAGCGCGGCGCTAGGCCGGGCCTGCCTGGTGGGCGCTGTGAAGGCCGGAGCTTCCCGCCCTGAGGCACCTTCCTGAGAAGCAGCGGGAAGCAGGGATGCTCCGCAGTGTGGATGTCTGTCCTTTGCCTGTGACGAAAACCCGTCGTTATTTCACATACTCTGAAATTACTTTGTATTTTAAGGGTGATGATGCTCATTTGGTTAAACTTGATGCTTTCTTCATAAATATGTAGGGAGTTAAAACTTGAGAGTTTCCCTGTGGTGAAGTGAATCCGCTGAGGGAGAGCGTGTGCGCGTGGCTGTCGTCAGGCTTTGTTCCGGGAAGGCGTTTCTGTCCCTGCTGCACAGAAGTGAGAGGATACACTGATACCTAGAGGAAGCCGCCGGAGTAATTTGTGCGGCTCTGATGTTACTTTGAGCTGCTCTGCTTGTGGCGTGTTTTAATCGTCAGAAGATTTTGTACTGGTCCGTAGAGGCCTTGTAGGTGCAGTGACAGAGCGATGGGACTGAAAGATGGGCTTATTTTTGGAAACATAATTATAACAGCATCATTTTACTTTTCCGTTAGTGTTGCCCAAGGATTGTCATGTTTCTAATGTTGCTATTAATGCCTTCTTAAATGTCAAATTCAAACTGCTGATGGTGATCATCTCGTATCATATTGCTAAATATATCCACGCTGTCGAGAATATATGATGTAAATGTTATGCCAGAACCTCTACATATGCACATTAGAAGTGATCTTATGCTAAATAGCTGCTAGCACATACAGACTGAACTGTTTTCCTTTTTTTCCCTAGGGAGACCTTTTGCCGTATTATTTTAAAATGACCTGTGATAGGGAGGAACTGCTTCTGGATCAGTGCATGACCTGTGATAGGGAGGGACTTGCTTCTGGATAAGTGCAACACTAAATGGTTTATTCCTTCCTTCCTTCCTTATTCCTTCCTACTTTTTAAGTAGGTAACTCCTACACTGATGCAATGAAAGTCAAAATAATTTTCTCCCACATGTCAGCCTGTGAGATCAGAGAGGTGCATGTCACTCTCACCTAATATCTAGCAACCAAAAGAAGGAAAAATGCTTTAGCGAAGTCGCCTGCAAAGCTTTGTAACATACAAAAGAAAATTAAGTTCAGCCTCATGTTTCAAAAAATTTCCATACAGTCTCCAATAGTGTTTTCATTTTCTGTTTGCTGAGTCATTCTGGAAAGGAGAAGTCACTTTAAGGAAGAAGCCCGTTCTTAGAGGCATTAAAGCCTTTGCCTGGTCAAGCTGAGCAGCATGTGACTGGCCACTGTGGGTGGCTTAAGTAGCTGTCACCTTCCTCCTCCTTGGCAGAGGGACACGCATGGGTTTCCTCTCATGTTTCCTCTGAAATTTCACAGGTTGGAGCTATCTGAGCCATACAAAGTTTATAATCTGGACTTAAATAGCAAGATCTTACTGGAGTTGTTCTTTCAACTTTCCTTTGTAAGAAGGGGTTAAAAATCACCTGTAGTTTCACTGTGTAAGCATGATTGCAAAGGTAACTGAAAAATGAGTCGGGATCTTGTTGCTACTAAAAGTGGTTGTTAGAGACTGTGGAGATAACATGCCAGGGGAATAAGATTTAGCCTTTACAATGGTTTTGTGATGTTTTCAATGGCCTTTAATATCTGCCATTCTGCCTTTTTTCGTGCTTCAAAAGCAAGGTCTTGAAATTCTAGAGTTATAAATATATTTATTATATTCACCCACATCTGTGGAAAAATAAAAAAGATGTGTCTGACTTCTGGCGCATTAATACATAATTGGGGGATTTCAAAGTGTTTGGGTCTTGTTAGAACAGCAAAGCTTTGGATATCAGATGTGCAATTTTGAAGAAATGAGGGATGCCATTTGTTTTTATTAAGCTGGGATTTGAATGTTTGAAGAAAGCATTGGGGGAGACATTTCTTTTGAAATGGAAGTAATATTCCTCATTTGCGATGTTAAAAATATTATTTTTGGCATAACTACGCTCTTTATAAATAAACATAGGAATCTGTGCCTGAAAGAAATATGTTTATTTTCCATGTTGACTTATAAATTGGGCAGGGTTTTTTGTTGTTGTTTTCACTTTTATGAGGGTTTCTATGTAACAGCAAAAGTAGAATTGAAGGTACCACTCTAAATGTGCTGTCATCTCTATATGATGGAGATGTCAGTGTCTATTTCAAGAATATCAATGCATTCAAAGCTCTTTCTCCTAGTGTAAGTTAAAATATAAGGAAAATCAGTGAAAAATAATTTTCAGGCAAAAAACTGTGGAGTAAGGTGTAAGACTCTCTATCTAAGCTGACCGCAGTAAAAGGAGGAAAGACAAAGGGGAGACAAGAGAAGGGGCACTAGGCCTTTAGCTCCCTTACACATTTCTCTTGTTCGGTGTTTTCCCATCTTTTGTGCAGCCTTGGCCGTTTGCTTAACTCCTACTTTCCAAATACTCGACTGTGTATAACCAAGCTTTTGTGTTCCTGAGAAGCTGAAATGCATTTCCCAAGGAAAATGAAGACTGAGACCAACTTAAGTTTATAAAAACCTACATCCTTGCATAATTTTAGACGTGGTGTGCAAAAAAATGCCGATTACAGAACAGCAGTTTCTGATTTTAGACCAGCCTTACATGTTGACCAATCCTTTCCATACAAGAAATGTTCTGTCTCTTCCCTATGTGACCCTAGGCCATTTTGGGCTGTGTTCTTTAATGATGCTTCTAAAGTGGCATTTGGGGAGCCCTTTAGGAATACTGGGAAATCACTTTCATAAAGGTTGTTCCAGAGTGCAGGATGTGTCAAGAATTAGTTTTTTTCGAGGGACTGTGTAGAGTTATGAGGAAACTGTATCCTGCCTTTAGTGAGGTGAAAGCCAGTGAAGTCGTCTTCATTCAGTAGTCATGGTTTTTAAATGAGGAATTCAATTGAATTAATAATTTAATTAAATTTAATTCAATTCGTATTAATTAAAATTAATAAGAATTAAATGAAGAATTCAGTAAAATACCTTCTACTGAGGCTTACAATTTCAGTGAATGTTGTGTTCACATTAAAAGTAATTATCGCAAAGTTTAGTTTTAAGCATGGCTTTATAAGGGCAACATTAAAATTGTTTAGATGATTCTGGTTTGGGAATCTTGTACTTGAGAATATTTGTTATGAGGAAGCATTTCAAGAAGTAAGTATGCTGGTGGGGGACAAGCTAGTGATGAAGAAAATGGCAAATACAGAGAAGTGTAAACAGAAAAAGAAATCTATTTAAAGTGATACAAAGCTGGCAATAACAGAGTAGAAATAAGGGAAGGTCTTACAATGTATGTTAGAAAAATATAGAGACTTCAGAATAAAACCAGTGCAGCGTATAATGTCTTTTTTCTCTGGGGCAAGTTATATAAGTCCAGTTCTTTTTTTTTTTTTTTTTTTTTTTTAAGAAAAAT
>JAVCKT010005623.1:0-11594 GCA_032273925.1 Rhynchotus rufescens | reverse complement strand
AGTCAGCGCTCTCAGGCAGCTCCTACTTAAGCCTTGTCTGTGCTACCAATACATTTTTTTTAATGAAACTCTTTAATTCTAATGTAGCCTCCCACTATGTTCAGTACTATGATGATTACTCTGGTCCTGGGTCCTGCTAAGACAGATCAGGAGTTAAATATCACCAACATCCAGTAGTCCATCTATGCTGAAGATTCCACTCCCCAACCACCCACAGAAATAATGATTAACAACTAAAACATTCTCTCAGGTATTGGGCAAAAATAATTGCTGCAGTTAGTAGAAGCATCAGAAATATCATATGAATTTAGACTGCATATTAGAGAAGCCTGCAAAAATCTGATTGCCTCAGCTGTCATTTATTTCCTAAATCTAGTATAAATGAAATAAATGTGTTTTAGTCTAAAATTAAATGCAAGGGCAAAATCTAATTATATTACTCAGTCAACATAAATTCCAGTTTGAGTGCACACACTGTACAGCAATTAAATCTCCAAATTAATTTGGGGAGGCACTGCATATATTTTGTGGCACTAAAAACATCTAAAGAATTTAACTGGAATATTTTCCAGAATAGAATGGGCAGGAAATCCACTGAGCATCAATAATGTACAGTACATCCTCAAAAATCCGCTTTAGTGAGGTAGCTCATTCTACAGTATACTCTGTATTTTAAACAAAATCATTTGCCATCTGCTGAAGCAGATGAATATGGATAAAGAAAACATAAATATAAGGAGAGTAATAACCGCATTTATTGCAACTTGCAATAAATGCAAGTGTGTCATCTGAATCGATGGTATACAGAGCTTCAGTCCTCTATGGACGCCCTGTGAAAGGTTTTATATTGCAACAAGACCGTCAAGTAGTATCACTGTGATAGCTTAACACAGCTGCCAATACAGCAAAGAGAAAAGATGTAGGAACTAGGGATTTGTCACAGCTTCTCAACTACAAACTGGTGGGTTGGTTGGTTGGTTTGTTTCTGGTAGGAGGGAAGAAAGGAAATTCATACTTTTAAAATTTTGTTTCCCCCTGGATTTAATTTTCTAAAGATGAATCTAGTATTTATTTTAGCCCTTTAAAATCTCTCCTTTATGCCTGTTCTTCCATCTAATAATTCCCTTCTGTGTTTTTCCTTCTGCCTTGTTTTGGAATACTGAATCACCACATTCTAGCCTGTTGTGGATGTTTGGATGGACTTCTAGCATATCCAAAACCTAGCCTTTTCTTTTCCGAGTAGCTAAAGGTCAGGAAAAGACATCTCTGGATTTTTTTTTCCCTGCAGACTGTAGAATGGTCTTGCAATTCCGCAGGAGAATATCCTTCTTTCTTTCAAGGCCTTTTACTCAGAGTAAAAGGCAGAATTCACTGCTGCATTTCAAGCAAGTTGTATAATTTATTTTATATTAATACTTTTGCCTAGTACCATGGACGTGAGCTGGAAGGCATGGTTAAAAACACACAAACTGTATTCCCAACTCTGCCCCTGACACATTATATAGCCCTGAGCAAATCATTATCCTCTCTTCACTTGCATCTTCCCATCTGTTAGGGTGTTCCATAGGGGTTTCCTGGCTTAACAATACACTAGCCTTTGCAAAGCCCTCCAAAAGCCTTTGATACACACAGCTTACGTGCAGTGGAGTATTTAAAAAAGTAAATTAAGACATGCTAAAGTTTAATAATGCCTTGGGCAACCTTCTTGACCCACACAAAGCAGTATTTGCTCATAGTTATTATGAAACCGAAGAGGTCCAGTCATACCTGAGATCCACATTATTGGAGCCTGTAGCTGCCCTGCATTATCATGTCAGCCTCCTCCGTGAGCACGTCCAAGTGATGAAAACAGTGATCGTTACCCCTCTCTCTCAGTAAAGTGAGACTGCAGGTCTTTCTCCTCTGGAATGATACTAGGGGTCTCTGTACCCTTTGGAGAGATGACAGGTAACTAGAGAAGCCCTCTTGGTAGTCAGTACCTTCTGGCACCTTGACAAGCTGTTTGGGCAGATTCACACCTCTTGGATCTGCTGCTAAAGGCCATCAAAAGATTTTCATCTAGATCTGTTTGTTTGTTTTTTTTCCTCACAGATATGAGGACTAGCTTCTCATAACAAATAAGAGAAACCAAATTCTTAAATATCATAGCATTAGTAGCAAGGTGTGTCATGCTTATGTTTTAATCCAAGCCTGGTTTGTTGTACTTGTATGAAAACAAAAGTAAATAATTTTGTGTCTCACAACTTAGAAACTTAACTCTACACATCCAAATAAAACTGAAACAGTCTTAGAGCACAAGGGCAAGCCTATTTCTTTAATATCCTAAGAAGGTGCAAGACTAGGGGGAGGGTCAAGCTTGCACTGCACTGGCAGAAAAGCTGGAACTTGACAGCTCAGGGTTTGTGATCTCTGTGTTAGCAACCATCTGTTGCTTTCACAGCTTACAGCAGCAATCACAAGAGGAGGTTCTCACTCCCAACCATCTGTTTTTAGAGCGGAAGCCAAAAATAGACATCAGGCAGAGTTGCTAGAGGAATCCAACCTTCATGTGGTGAAGGGTAAAGGCTACTGCAGTTCCACAGGCCTCAGGGAGACATGCAGACATAGCTGGAGCTGTGTTCTGTAGAGCCAAACTGCAGCTACAGGTCTAAGTTTTAATCCATTTCATAGTAGAGCTTGTTAAGGACCATCTTAAGGTCCTGCTTGCACTGCTGTGCTTTACAATTTCGGAGTGCAGTTCAAAGCTGTCCTCCAAAACTGCACTGCTGACAGTTTTCTTCCCAGAGATTCCCATTTCATAAATGGCTCCTGCAATACTTTGGGAAATACTAAACATAATGATTGAACCATAATCACTGCTGTATCTAAACATGTGCCCAAGGGTCTTAAAAGCAGCGTGTAGTTAACCCAGTGGGCACATGCTGCTGTCTCCCCCAGCTGATTTGGAATTAAAGGCTGATCTGCAGCTTTGCTGTAATCACCACGCAAGGCCTCTGTGAGCAACTCTCTACTCCAGCAGCAGACCAGGAAACAGAGTTTAACCAGCCGAATCAAGCTCTGGCTTCCGATTCTCACAGATACACAGCTCGCGAAGGAGAGAGAGGGAAGTGCTCTGTAATGGCCCTGCACAAAATTGCTGCCGTGGCAAAAAACTCTGCGCTTTTCCAGTGGTGGCTGCACATCCTCCATAGCCCTGTGCACTGAAGGCAGGGGGAGCGTCCTCAGCATCCTGCTACTGTTGCTCGCAAGGCACCTGCACTGCAGGCCCTCTTGGCAAGTTGCAGTTTGGTCTGACACAGCACTGCCACAAAGTGATTGCTTGTCCAGTTCTGCAGTCTCAAAGCCCGACACACTGATGGCTACAGCTGGGCTTTCACTTTCACAGGCTTCTCAATGTGCAGAACACAATCCGGGGCAGGGGGGCGTTCCCCAGCTGACCCTCTATCTCTTTGCAGGCCACCGAGGACACCGCTTGCACTTGTAAATGGAGCACGGTGGGGCTGGTTAACACAGGTTTCCCTAGGAGTGCAGAACACTGCTGATTTGGGTCCAGCATCTATTTTTAACTTATAGAAAAGGCTGCAAGAATACAGGGTAATGTCCTCCCATCATATTCTAAAAATGAGGTAAGCTAATCTAAATCCATCTCTAAATTCCTGTGAGGAGGGCAGGTATGAATTATACATGGCAAAAAGCTGAGCATTTTTGATTTTTTTGGGATATACATTTCCTTCTGGCATAGTTGAGGACTGTGCAGCTGCTTACATGTCTGAGAAGCCTTTTTTGGTTTTTTGTAAACAGAGAGAAATAATAAGCTCAATCTTCCAGCTAGTTAAGATGTATTTTTGCATATTAAAGACGAGGGCAGAGTATTTCCTTTATTATGCACAATTTGCTTTTAAGTGATCAGGATTGAGATATCTCTTCATGTGGAATCAAACACTGTCTAAATCTTGCATCTTGCTATGTGATCATGCTAAATATCGCCTAGACAATTTTAACAGTACACTCCCTCTCTACTCTCTGACAGTCTCCTCAGTGACTTCACTGACTTCCTTCATGGCTGTCTAAACGTAGGACTGCCTGAATTTTCTCTAAAGGCTTATTATTATTTTAGAGCCTGCAAGAGCATGGCATGCATTCAACTGACTGCAAGCAATTTCAGTGAGCACAGTTCGCTTAAAACACCTGGATCAGTTGCTGGTCCAATGCAGAACTCCCAAGAAGGGACAGAATAATTGGCACTGGCAAAACCTTTCCCTCATTATCCAGGGAAAATCACATGGCTGATGCAAGTTGCTGTGCCGGTTTCTTGCTGGGCATCAGTGAATTTCCAAATAGCATTCTTCCCACACTGGGTTTTCATTTTCTGCAGGAAGGGAATTCACCCCTGCTTTGGTGACTGCAGCTATGGAACAATGCAGATTTTTCCTTCTTTCCCTCATAGGGAGTCAGAAGAGACGGAACACACAAACCAAAAAAAAAAAAAAAAAAAACAAAGAACAAAAAAACTGAAACATATGCTGGGCCAGAGGATTTGGCCAAGTCCTCTGCAGAACTTGATTCTGGAAAAGAGAAGTCCTTTCACTGTGTTGTTACAGAAGGGTACAACCATGAAGAAATCCAAAGATTATGGAATAAAGATGGTATAGTGTACTTATCCATGTCATATAAACTGTGTCTTTTCATTAACTAACTATATAAACCCTGTCCAGGGAAGCAGAATTGACCAGTTACATATCCCATTCTCTTTTACTTTCTACAACCAAAACCCCAAATTATGTTCTTCGGTCCAGGGTCAAGAAGCAGCTTTTTAAGATACACAAATAAGAGTTTAGACAGACTCTTCAAGATAAGCCTCACCATGCAACTATTAAGAAGACGTACAGTGACAGAGCACCAGGGCCATCATGCGCACATTTTATAAATGAAAGACTTCCTGGAATTAAAGGAGCTCCTAAGAGCCTTCTGCACACATTTTATGTCAAGTCCTGATTTGTTAGGGGTGCGTAGTGCAGGGCTAACAACTCCCAGGGAGGAATATGGTAAAACATCCAGTAATTTCACTGCAGCAGATGTAAAGGCAACTGGAAAATTGCCTAAGGTTTTTCTTTCTTAAGTGTAGAAAATGTAAACCATCTCACTCCCCTGGCTGGTTTGTCTGCTGGTGATAAGTAAAGATGCAGCCCAGATCATTCCTGGCATCTATCCCACTATTCATTCAGCCTCTTCATCCCAATTGGAAACCCAACCTAACAAGGAAGTAGCAATAGGCCCTACAGTAGCTCTTTCAGCATTCACTGCTACAGCTAATTTCAAGTGCAAGCTGCTTGGGGCAGATGCAGCCTGTGTTTTATTCACCTACAGCAGTAAGGTCACCTAGGATGCCACTTAATGTTCTTCTGTTCTGGAGGAGAATAGAGCCACCTGCCTTTTCACAAACCCTCTGGCAAGTGCTGCCCATTGCAAAGAATTATTGCAAATGGGCTGCAGAACAGATGCACTCCAGAACAACACTGAAGAGAATGATAACAGTAGTAGCTACCCAGGCAAATCACACAACCTTTGAACTTCTGCTCTGTCTCAAAATATTCATTTTATTAATACTTTTAAATATATATGTATAATTCACAGTAAAACTGCAGGATTTGAAATCAGTGTGGTTTATATTATTTTTCCAGCCTCCTGGAGTTCCTGGAATTTCATGATAATATGAAGAAAGGAAGAAAGGAAGGAAGGAAGGAAGGAAGGAAGGAAGGAAGGAAGGAAGGAAGGAAGGAAGGAAGGAAGGAAGGAAGGAAGGAAGAAAGAAAGAAAGAAAGAAAGAAAGAAAGAAAGAAAGAAAGAAAGAAAGAAAGAAAGAAAGAAGACCATATACAGTTAAGGGGAAAAGAAAATGTCTCAAAGCATTTTGATTTCATAGTTTTTAAGGTACTTCGCAGTGGTGGCTGAGGCTAGAACAGCTCACTCATCACTTTGAATGCCTGGGACTGACAAACTGTCAGCTCTGCTGAAAGGAGGTTTACGTTCATTTTCTCCACGTGCTCTCAATAAAGAATCTGAAACAAAAAATACTCAAATCAGCAGTAGGTACCTGCTGACAGAGAGCTTTGGATCACACCCTGATATACATGGCAAGAACCAGTGAGAAGGACCATAAAGCATTCTGAACAGGAGAAAGCAGGTCTCTGCAACGGAGGCAGTACTCCAAATTAAATTTAGTTTGTTTTAAAAGGTAGTTTGGAGGCTCAGGATAGAGTGAAGACTACAAATGAAAAGTAGTTCTTTTTCATTTCTGGTACTTTTCATACTTACTGAACTTAAGACTCCTTTCCAAAGGAAACAAATTTCAGTCATGAAGTATGACTACAATCCTTCCCAAAATTTCCCTAGGTCCCACATATTCTCAGTCAGAAAATCTATGCCAGTTTGTACCACCTATACACAGTTGCCGCATTTTATCACTCTTGCTTCTTTCAGGACAATTGTAGATTATGTGATAACTAAATGATTGCAGGTGTGCATATCATCTTAAAATGAAATAAGAGGATTGAGTTTTTAGGCTTCGATAACTGGAGAATTCTGAGAAGCATCACTCAAAGAAATTAGAACCAAGAGTGAAATTCAGAGGGAATTTACCTCAGAATAAGGGCTATCTACTGACTGAGATTTATACTGGACTACACAGTGTTTAGCAAAAGTATCTCTAGTCAGGAGACTTCATGAAAATGTGCTTCTGAAATCACAAAGGGAAATTTCAGAGAACTTCTTACACTTGCTTTGCTCTGGGTTCTTTACTTAGCTCTGCCATTAACTTACTGCTGATTTGGCCATGACATTTCTTTACATTTTAATTTTCAAACACGGTCTTTACATTTTAGTCAAGATAATTCAGTTAATTTTCAGTAGTACTTTGGGGCTTTTGACACTGTGAAAATTAAATATAACTGTCTTGATTTTGGTACATACATTTAGTGGCCAGTTTTTAAATTGTGAATCCCAGTTAACAATGAGGTGCTTGAATGTAAACTTTGCATTGCTTTTAATATTATTCGAAGATCATTTTCAAAGCCAGTCTGAAGATCCAGAGATTTCTTTTCCCTCTTTAAAGGGAAAGGTTGTCTTTGCTTAAGTATTTGCCTATAGAACTCTCAACATAGAGATCACACAAATCACTTATTTCCTTTGCCTTGAAGAACTTGCATTGCAGAGGTGGAGCCTAGGCACACTTAGACTTCAAAAAATAATCTGCTTACATGCAGTTGCTCTTCCGAGCTGGCAGCATCTTTCAGCGCCCAGCAGCTCCAGTGGAGGCTGAGCTAGGCACAGGACATGGCTCTGGTCTCCCGCGAGGTCCCGAGTTCCCAGCAGCCGCTGCCTGGGACAGTATCACAGGAGCAAGGGAATAAAAGTGGGAGAAAGGAGGTGCGAGGGGGAAGTTGAGGGGGACAGAATGTTAATTCCCAACATTCCATCTTTAGATGCCAAATCCATGTTGTTTTATTAAATATTTACAACTCCAGGGGCTTTGTGTTCCATGCTGTTGTGTAGTATTCTAGGTTTGCACGTGGCCCACAACTGAGCTGTATATACAACACAGAAGAAACAGATGTGGCCTAAGGAAGGAAAATCCTATTTTAGAACAGAGTAGCCAAAATGATCAGCAGCTGCCTCTCCTTTCTGTGGGACATTGAATTGATACTTGCTAAACCAGGCTGCCTACCAAGGCCAAGACAAACAGCCAGCAAGGATTACTGGTATTTCTTGGTTTATTTATAACAGCTACCACAAGTTTTGTGACTATACATTTTCGTAACTACTATCCCTTTCCCACAGGCACATTTACAGTTACAATCATTTGCTTTCAAGCCAACTCTTAACACAGGCACTGATCTTTCTAACAGTATTTACATTAGCTTTATGCACCTCAACAGTCTGCCCAACTGTACAGCTTGCCCTACACACGATATAAGGCCTTTAAGGCAGAGATATAGTTACAAGTGAGAAAGCAGATGCTCCAGGAAGGCTACTTCAGCATTGACCCCCTTTCAGCATGTAGGATTTTTTTTTGTGAGCAGTGGGCAACATAAACATGCCAAAAGATTATTCTGATGCACTGCGCCATAGTCATGGCCGTTCTTCTACTTCTGTAACCTGCGCTTTACTGCCCTGATGCTGGGCATGGGGCCAAGCCTGCACCCAGCAGCCCCTCATGCCTCTCCCTGGGTACCAGGACCAGCACAACAGGAGCTCTGCTCCTGCATTTTCCCTGTCCCCCCTTCCCGTTACTGACAGTCCTTTACAGTACGAGGCTACAACACATACGAGAAGTGGGGCCATGCCGTGAATGAAAGCCCACATTGAAAGGGATGGAGGACGGACTCTCAGTGCCATTATGAGTAGCATCCTTCACTGTGGAGTAAAACTGTCAAAGGCAAATCCTGTGTGTCCTTCAACTCAAATAATTTTGAGTTTGGCAAGGGCACAAACAGCACACCTCTCTTTGCAAATCTTTAAAGAACTTTTTCCCTAACTTCAGAATCATGAGATTCCACATTCATTAAGATGCTTTTGTGGTACTGTTAAGAGAAGTACTGTAAATTAAGATCCAGACAAACTATGATCTGCTCTAAATTCACTCAGCCTCCCTGGTCTCAATGAATGGCCATGTGCAGCAACGGAGCTAAAAGGAGCTGCAGGCTGCACCTCTGGGAGGAATTGCCTGTGGAATGTCCCTTTAAGTATGGCATAGCCTCCAAAGGGACCTCATTGCCATCCATCTCCCTGCAGCAGGACTTAGCTTCCACAGCTGCAAAGCTAAACAGGCTCTGGGAGCTTCCACTGTCCAGCAGCTGTACTAGCTATTTTCTGCTGAGCAGGACCTTAATATCTTCAGCTAGAAAAAGAAGTCTGCCTGAATTCACACAAACACATACAAACAAGAAATTGGTGACCTGCCAGTGTCATTGCTCGCCCACTCCCAGATATAACCTCAAATAAATGGGATTTATTCTCACCCTGTTTTAAGTGCTTGAAATTGTGAGGTATTATCTGCTCAGTACAGTTACTGTGTATGTTTCTGTGTATGCTGAGAAAAAAATACACTAGAAATGAACACTCAATTTCATGGAATTTTAAGTTCGAAGCCCTTCTGCCGATTAGCAGTCTAGCACAAGTTCCTAAATGCATGTAAGTTAGGAGACACACAGATTGGCAAGAAAAGTATTTCAGCCTATGAACCCACTGGGCACGAGCTAAAAATCAAAAGCTTAATCTTTGCTCTGCTACATGCTTCCTGCATTAACCTGGAGTTCATCCTAGTCTAAACTTCACTGTACTTCCTATCTTCCCCTGCAAAATGAAAATGGCAGTCCCTACATACTGTGCCCAGAGGTAGGAATATAAATGCACTTAAGTTTGGGAACACCTCAGATACCACCACAGTCATGTGCTAGGAAGTTTTGAAGAAAGAGGTCCTATCAGACCAGTATCTTATGGCAATTCTGTTTAGGGGTGAAAGTGTTAGAAATAAAAATATCGAGACAGACTTTCTAGTGATATATGCTGACATATATCTGAAGTCCCAGGTCTTTGAGTGGTAAAGAATCCAAGCTATGCAAAAGTCTGTACGAACAGCAGGCATGTACCAGATGAGCATACTATTTTATCAACATGGAAAAGGCACCATCGGTTAATGCTTTTTCTTTTATTTTTATGTGTATGTGTATATATATATATATAGTATGTACATATATATAAATAGTGTGTGTGTGTGTGTGCGCACGCGCACACCCATCTATGTATCTATCTATCTATCTATATAAAGCTTTTCAGTAAGTTTTCTATTACCCCACGGCTCTGGGCAGAAGGACTTGTCAGCAAACTCTTGTGATGAACTGGTAGAAAAAATAGAATTGATAGACTGAGAGTCTCTACAGAAAGGGATAATAAAATTTACAGGATGTCCCACAGGGATCTCGTTTGTTCTGGATGTTGGGATGGGGCTTTTGTGGGCAGCCCTAGAACTCCACACATTCCCCAACTATACTGAACCAGAACAAGGATAATGGTGAAAATTTTATCATCACTGCAGGTCTGATTGAGCTCCCTGGGTACTGGCTGCCTGCCGTTGTCCCCATTCCCTGCCACCTTCCGCACACAGCGCCTCTGAAAATTCCTCCCCGTGCTTTGAAGGGAGAGAAGCTTGTCACATAAGAGCATTACAAGAAAGATGACACATTTTGATTTCTCATTTTTCCATAGATTTTCTACAGGGCATCCTATCCCCAGCTGTCTCATCCTCATAGTGATTTTAAGCCTCCCTGCCTGCCAGCTGCGCTGAAGAGAAAATCTCAGCGAGGCCATTAGTTCTCCTTGCAGGCCACAGATCCAGGGGGTGCCCATCACCTCCTCTCCTTCCGCTATTGGGATAACTTCAGAAGGGGAGTTTTGCCAACATTAGGCCCATTTCAAAAGATATCCTCACTAAAACACCCTAAGACTCCACTGTGTTTGGACAGCAAGATCTGGTCTGTGTTCTGTAATTTAAATTTAAGATTAGGCTCTTCATGATTTAAAAAAGCTTACCTCCACATTGTACATGATGTGGCTATACAGTGCAACACTGAAGAGTTTAGCTGAGTGTGACAGGAGTAACTTCACTTGTGGTTTGCTGCAAATTAGGCAGTTTATCCTACTGGCTTTACAGCAGGCCAAAGGTCACCTGGTTTTGTACTCGGCACATTTAGACACAGCAGGATACCACAAAACCAGCTCAGTTAAGGCTACACACAGTGAACAGGATATGGTCCCATTAATAGCAACAGGCCAGCCCAAGCCGATTGAGACAGCATCCACAAATAAGCCACAATACCTTCATCAGGGCTGGCTTCTGTTGTATTTCAGAATGTTCATTTAAAAAAAAAATACATATTAACCAAATGCTTTATTTGCCCAAGTGTTAGGATCCTTATTTTGTAGCATGATATAAGAAATGTTTCACAACAGGCTGAATACTGAACTATGCACTTCTGAGTAATAGAACTGTGACAGTAGTAACGGATGAGTTTGGTTTGTATAAGTTTGCCCAGCTTCTGCTTGTATCAGCGAGATCAGAGGCATGAAGCTGTTCTTTCTGGTAACAGCCTCCCTTGTCAGAGGGCAGCTTTCTGGAAATGAGGCAAGTTCCCATATTCTCCCTCAGATTAATTTTATTTCTGATCTGAGGCCCAACAAAGATATAAAAGACCAGCAGTTTCTCTTACTTAAAGCTGATACTGTTACTTAAGGCTATATGCAAATCTGAAAAAAAAAAGTAGTTTAGACATTAGCTGTTCAACTAAGTATAGGAATAACTTGATTAAAGAAAAAAAGACCACAGGATTAGCTTAATAAGATCATTTGACTAGTTGCTCTTCTTTTACAACAGACAGACATGTCCAATGTGGGGACATGCAAGACCAAAACACACACACTGAAAGAAGAAGTCTGAATATAAGGAATCAATGCACAACTTGGCGAAAAGAAAAGAAAAGAAAAGAAAAGAAAAGAAAAGAAAAGAAAAGAAAAGAAAAGAAAAGAAAAGAAAAGAAAAG